>JABFQM010000329.1:0-39615 GCA_022816865.1 Zelostemma sp. ZL-2020 | reverse complement strand
CAAAAATTACTACACCATTGGGTAGCCCAATCATATCCTCCATTTTCTGTCGATATTTCCTGTAACTTTCTAATTTATTAGTTTGTGATATTAGAGAAAATGTAATGGTGGTATAGTAAAAATACTTAAAACTTCCAGTATTTTTTTTTGAAGGTCAAGGAAAGATCGACAGACAATGGGGATATGATCGGGCTACCCAATGGTGTAGTAATTTTTACCGGAACTATAATAATTTTTCATATAACTTTTTTCTCCGTGTAGAGATGGGAAATGGCCGCTCGTAAAATTGTTGGTCACGTCACTGAAAAAACGGCCGTAAATAATTGACCATGCACGCTTTTCCATACGTGCCAATAACAGACATTATTTCAATGTACATTTTCAAATGGAATTACACAGTTTCAAGTTGTAATATTCTACGTTAATTTAATTGAAAAAATAAAGATTTGATGTCATGTTCATTCATTTTTATGAAAATATATAAACATTTTTAAATTTAAATGCTACAATTGTGATCGAAATAATAAATCTATTTGTAATAATAAACAAATTTTTAAAAGACATGAAAACTGAAGAATAAATCAATAGAGTTGATTTGACTTCGATATTATTGTAAATGTATCGTTTATTATCGATAAAATTATAAAAATAAATTACAATTTTCAAGATGTGAAAATTTTCACTGCGTTTGTAAAGATAGCCAGTGACGTTCATTCGAAACTTGGTTAATTGACGCCATTTTCGTCATTATTAATTCAGTCAGATGGGAAATAAATCAATAAATTGACCAGTCATATAACGATTTTCTATTTCTGTCTATTGGTTCTGAAGTTTGAATATCTAAATAATGCAAAATTATATTAATTTTATAGGTTTGAAAAAAGCAATATTAGTTATTTAATGTTTGAAAAATGTTGAAAAGGAACTGTTTGCTTACTGAAAATTTGCAAATAAATGACTTTCATGAAATATAAACAAGCATATCTTATTGCAAGTTTAAAACTACCCAAAATAATTTCATTTATCCCCCAATCTTTCATTCTATAAAAAAGAGAGAGAGTTTTTACATTTTAAATGATTTTCTTCCAGTTTAGATCCAACTTCTTGGGTAAATAACAACTTTTTATACATCTATATTTTTTATGCGAGGAATAAATAATGATAATTCAATTTTGTAAGGAAACATGTGACTGTTAAATGACCAAATCGAAATTGATTATGTGATCGAAAACTGACCGAACAAATAATAACAAATTGTTTGGCTTCGGTGTTTAAGTTTAACAAAACAAAATCTATAGAACGTAATTTGACGTCAATCGGGATAAGAAACGCCCACAATTGGGCATCACAAATCTAATGCAGTACGGATTCCACGCAGTAATTCGATATTTCGTCCAATACGTAGTACAAATTCAATGTCCGGGCGGGCGGCGCAGCAACAGTTCTGCGGAGATGTCGGCTTAAAACAATTGAGGGCTGGAGAGCGGTATGCAATATCCTGAGTCATCTAATATAATTATAGAAGCTGGCATCTAGACTAGACTGCGCGGAATTCCCAACGAAGCGCAGGTAACACTGGTCGGAGATTGTTGGTAGAGGAAGAGATCAGGACGAGAGCTCTGAAAGGGGGCGGATTGGCACCGGGTACTACGGAGTACCAAATTATCGAACCCGATGGAAGAACGTCCAATTTACCAAATTAATCCGTCCTGGAACCAAACCGAACTTCAGAACCTACTCGCGACATCCGAGTTTTCGATGCAAAGTGCCGTCTGCGGTTACACGAATTACTCTTGATGTCAATATTACCTACGAATCGGAACTTTCAATTACAATGACAATTTTGAAAGGATTTGAATCGATGATGAAATCTAAGAACTGGAAATGTACCAAATTACATTTTTGCGATCGAATGATTATAATTGAAAATTATCCGTTTCTTAATTCTAATTTTTCTTATTACATGTTTTAAAAAGACCGAAAGAATATAAGGCTTAGAACAAATTGAGTGAAAAGACACTTTTTTCAACAATTATATTTTATTTGAAAACTTTTAATTAACAACAATTTCTTCACGTTCAAAGTTTTAATACCGGGGAAGCCATTAGTACGCTTTCAAATGTATTTCTGTTCACAATTCCGACCCTCGTTTATGTTCATGCTTCGGCGGACAAGGTGACTAAGGGAGACTCAACTTCGGACAACCCTCTAATCACCGACTAGAATGACAACCCCTATTTCAGACTGCAATACCGACCATACCATAAGTCCCAGATTATTCGGGAGATGTCAGTAGTATCACTATCAATAATTACATTCCAGCAACCCTCAAAAGACCACATTACACGATGTCAAACCAGTGGTGCATCGAAACATTTTCACCCTTAAATTTGTAACTCTTCTGTATAAATGATGTACGATATTTTAAATACATCTCTCTACTTCCTACGATTCTGTGACCTTCGCTAATCTTTACCATTATTTTTACCCTGTGACCATCGTCAATGATAATGATTCCGTTTACAGAGTACCTGGAATCGATTTCGGAGGACTGGAAAACAGGTAGAACATACAAATCCAAAGATTGTTTTTATGCACGAATTAGGTTGAAAATGTACTTTTACCTACTTTCCATATTTTCCTCTATTTCCTTCCGACTCTGCTTTGCTCGAATACGTCAAAGAAACTACCACGTAGTGAATGGTCTGACGTATCGCTGGCACGTCTGTGCCTGACACTTTGGATTTTTCCATTAAATTTGCCCGACGCGAGAATCTATCACCGGCTACAGTTCTAGGAAAAACTTGTCCTCGCATGCTCTCGTCAGTGATTTCCATTACGTTTGCTTGTGATTTCATGAAATGACTACAGTTCGAATCCTCATTTTTACTGCTTTTGAATTTCATTGGTCACATATTTTTTAATTATTCAACTTACTTCAGCAATTTTCAATACTAAAATCAGTAATTAGCTTATTTGAAGTCTTCAAGTAATTGAAACCACAATTTTATGCAGTAAATACTTACTTGCAATTTTATTGGCGAGTTAAATGGTGAAAGATGAATTGTAAAATTGCATACAAGAATCGTTATTTCCCGCGAAACTTGAAAATCAACTGCGAATTTCAGCACGTGATTATGTCAGTAACTTCTCGAGTCTTCCTGAATAGAATACATATTGTGTCGTTGTATTTCCATTCCGATGTATTTATGTTCTTAGGGAGCTTTGTTACCGCAAAACTTAAGTCTTGGTCCAATAGGGCGACGCCAGCTTTGCGTAAATACGGATTTCGCGCTCCGTTCAAACAAGATCTGCTCAAATACAGATGGAGTCCATGGCGAATGTTTACTTGGATAATAAGATCGACTAATTTACCGACGAAGAGTAAGACGTCGTTCCAGCAACTTATTTCACTTTTCTTTTTTTTTCCATTTTTAAATCATGAAAATTTTCATATCCAATTAACTTCAAGATAATCAACCAATCGTCCATTAAAGGTTGACGATGTTGTACTGAAAAACGATTCAAATTATAAGTAAATTCTTCTAATTTGAAGAATGTAATTGACGTCGCACTTGTCTTTGAAAGATACATTGAATTCCAGGTTACGTACATCAAATTTCAGATTTCCAGATTTTTGTCGCGTGAATGTAGGAAACTTGTGAAAGGCCATTACGTTTTTTTTTTTTTGGCGAAACTCATTTTTCAAGAAGTTCGCGGGAAAATGCAAATGTGCAGGGCATCTGGCAACAATGGCCGTGGTCTCGCCCCTATTTTAAGGGCTGGTTTTTGGGGCGGCCAGGGGTCGCGCGCGGCGGAGGGAGATCGGAGCTTTGCCGGCCATGCAAAGCAGCAATCCCAACCCACCCATGACTATGCGGCCGCGACCCCTGATAAGGGTGGACAGCAGCGATCGATTAGAGGGTTACCCACACCCGGTCACCCACTACTCCCTACCATTTCTGCCATTCGAAAGCTCTAGTCATATTCTGTTCCTGATTTCAATAATTAACGCTTCTCCAAATTAGGCGTGAATATTCCTATGCGATTTAAAGATTGATAATTGGGTTACACTATTTTGTAAAACAAGTGAGTCTTGGAACTTTTTCTAGATCAAATGTAAAGTATTCATTTGAATAAATTAGAAATTCGTCGGTTACGAATATCACAAATATAGAACCTCGTTACAGGCGACAGTTTTATTCGATTCGAAACCGTTGTAATCTAAGGCATTCAAGTTCGTTCAAAAATTTATTGGTTCGAAGTTGATAACGATATCAAGTTAAATGAAGTTCCATGACCGGCGCGATTGTCCTGGCAAAACTTCGCGGCGGATCGTCAAGTACTTGCCGTTACGGGTCAGTCATAGTCAAGTATATAGCAAACCAAGTTTGAAACTGCGGTAGCTTCAGGCTCTGTATATTTCCGGTTAGTGAGTGTCGACATTTGGCGCAGTGACCCGAATGTTTAAAGAAATGCTCGACTGTGTTTGAAATTACCGGAATAGGAATAAAAAAAGAGGCAATAACGTTTCATTACTAAGCTCCCACAAAATGCGAAACTCATCGCGCGATAAAATGAAACATCATTTAATTACATTTGTTTCTTAAACTTATCTGATATTGTTAGAAAATGGATGGAAAACTTGAATTGAATGCTTACATTTTTCTGATTCGTTGATTCATTGAAATTGAAGTTTGCAATGTGTTTGCTTTGACTGATAATTTTTTAAGAAGTCAACCCTGAAATGATTCCATGTCGAAATTGGAAATAAATCAAGGACCTTTTAAAAAATTGGCAATAAATTTCTGTGTTAGTGCAATCCAGTGGGCATTCTCCCCTAAATTTAAAAAATTCCCTAATTCCCTGGAAAGGGGTGTTTTGTCCAGACAACACCGTGCATTGGGGGCGGATAAGCCAGCTCGACCTCGCTATGCAAGAATCGATATCAAATACGGTGATGTCACCAACAGCAGAAACCATCTTTATTTGTTTGGAAAATGCTGAAATTTCGTAAACGATGTTTAGAGCACATTATTTGTCAACTGACTCCGATCGATTGGAAAGGAATGGAGAGAAGCAGGAAACTTATCGGAATTCTGAAAATGAGAAAGTGTCAAAGAAAAGTAGTTCGTAAAATACGCTAAAAATCAAAGACCAGAGTTTGGAATTTTCATATTAGCACGAGATGGCAGTTTTTTGATATTAAATTCCATGGAAACTTTTTTCTGTCTTTTACCTCCATTCTTTTGTTCGATCCTTATTTTTTGCAGGCACGGAGAGAAGGCAACAAACTTAAAAGAGCAAAACATTTATTTCACTTCAAAGGAAGTTTAATTTTCATTTTTAAAAGATGTAATTTTCTATATAAATATCTTAGGATCTGCAAACAGAGATTGTTTTCAGAAATATCTCTTTCAAACATACACATTGAGTGACCTTCTTTAAAATATTAAATACGAGATACTTTTACTTTGAATTCCAGAAAATATTGAACAAGAAAAATGTCTAATGAGAGCAGTCATTCAAAAAAGTATTTTTTTAACGTTTTTATGAATTATAAAAAGTAGCAATAAAAAATATAAGGACGACTTTTATCAACAACATTTATTATAAGATTTTGAATGGCTAAAATTGAAAACAATTTTTTCAACAAAGAACTCATAATTATGACCAGCAATTTAAGTCAACAATAGATGACTCAGGAAACACGTATTCCGGATGAAAGAAGCATCGCGTTACGAATCGAAGTAATCATTCGTGCGATACAAACCCATATGGCAATAAATATCTAATATGTTTCTAACCGGTTGGCAGAAGAGTCACGTATTCGCAAGGATTCCGAAGGGAGACGCAGCTTACGAGAACGGAAGGTCGCGATTGAACAGTTATCCGGAGCGACTGTCATTTATTTCATTATTTATTTTCGTGCGCTGCGTACGTGAGACAGGAAAAAAGGACCAAGTGAGACAGAAACAGTAAAGGAGTAACAGCGAGACATCCAGGTTCCGTACCCCAGCCTTTTTTTTCCCTAAATGTATTGTAGTGTCGAGTGTGGCTTTTTAACCCTTAAAATTTTCGAAGAAGGGTAACAGACACGATGGATCGAGGGTAGAAAATACATACGGGAGAGAAATAGAGCCAGGCGAGGGAAAAGAATCGCGTCCTGAATGCGGAGATTACATCGGGGATTTTGGTTTTCGTGTCTCTCGAACGGCCGAAAGCCGATTTGCCGATTTGCCGATTTTTCGATTTTCCCGCGGCCCGAATTAGACGCGCATTGTGAGCGGAGAGTTAAATCCCTGAAGACTTCGCGACGTCGCATATGAAGTTTCCTGCGACCCTTTAATGGGACTCTTTTTCCAGTCGCGTGAGAGTGGAGTGATTCCTCCCCTAATATCCTGGACAAGTGTGCATCTTCGACATATTCTAAATTCAATTTAAATTGCGTCACGAGATCGGAAATTGACGAAATCGATTGACGTCGTACGTTTTGATAAATGTATCGCCACACATTTCAAGCGTGTTATTTGATAAATCGCTCGTGGTCCAACATTTCCTTCTGTTACAACGTTGAATTTTATAATCTTACTCTTGTATGTTTCAATTTAAACATGAGTTACAGAACGTTTTTGCGGTCATAAAATTTATTGATTTTAACTGAGACAAATTTCACATCATTCCTATTCATTTTTAATGAAAATTGGAAATACAGTAGAATAAAGAACAATTTTTCACTGCATGACGACAGAAATGAATTTAATGATCATCGAAGCGTTCGTTGTGCAACTTTTTGAAATCGTTCTCGAAAAATACTTGTCACCGTGGAATCATCGTAAGTCACGTTTTCCTGGGTGTGTTTGTTTGGACAACGTTTTTTTGCGAACCGTGGGAAAGGTAGCTGCAACTCGCAGAGTGTATAGGTATCGATCAAAAATATATTAGTTCTCGATATGACAGTGCGGAGTGTTTCTTTTTCGCGGGGTTGGGATTAGATGAAGAACGGTGAGAGGCGATTTTTTCAGTTGCAAAAAAACCGGGCACAAAAGAGCCCACATACCTGCCCGGGGAAAAGGGTTTTGACTACCTGCGAAAACCGGGCCGGGTAAATTAATGATTTAGTATCAGTTTCGATATTTGGGGCGCTACTCTTTTTTGCTCCCTGTTACGCATTCTATAGCTTTCAGCTTTTTCCCTTCGAAACTCTATTCAGATTCAGAAATTGGAAACTGAATAAATAAAAGACACGGTAACTGGAAAACGAAAGTATGCGAAATAGTTAATACTTGAACATTTTTCCGTAGAGTAAACAAATCAATTTCTGTCTGAAGCCATCTCCGACGCTACGCTAACTCGGGTATGTTGATAGGGTTATTCGGAATTTACGGCAAGGATGGCGAGTTGTCCCTTGTTCGGATAACGGTGCTCCCGTGAGACTCTTGGGTCGCTCAAAAATTGAGGGAAATATCGTCATCGCCGACGTTGTCAGCGACGTCGCGACGTCAGAAACTGAAAAACTGCATTCCAAGTGACCAGGGTACGCTCGTCCCTAGAGATCGTGAAATTGGAATTTAAATTCAAATTCGGCCTTCGATCCGGGTACTGAATGTTTTTTGATCCCGACTCCCGAACGGAGAAAATTGGCATGTACCATTTTGTTCTTCCGCACGACTGTTTTTCGATATTACGTAAAGGATATACACAAATCATGACAATTTTTCTCTCCAATACAGGAAAAAATCCCATCTCTGCTCAATTATTTTATTTTTAACTTGTAATAACCATTTTATCCGGAAAATGCGCTGTGAATTCGTATGCGGTGATGAACTCTCCGTTAATTGAAAATTATTTTTAATAAATCGGAAAATGCTGTTTAAAATTATTATAAGAATAGTGAGGGTTTCTGCGGACGCCAATTTTTTCCATTGTACGAATTAATGAACTATTGAATCTGACACAAAGCACTCTCACCATTTGTAATAGATTTGGAAAGGTTTTTGACATAATACTCGATGTCAGTGAGAAATTATTCTTTGACTAGCGGCAAGGATGGGAAGTGTCCAATCCAGAAGCATCTCACGTCAAAGTAACTGAATATATCTTGAAAAGGAGCTGCCGAAAGTGGTTACATTTGCGATTTCTGCGTATAGATGGGTGAATATGTAGTGAAAAAGAGTTTGTAAATATGTAGAATCTTATTCCATTAACGTGTTTGCTAGGCGCAGCGTTGGTCGCTTGAGTGGCGTTTTATGCTTCCCGAGAGAAGAATTTTTGCCCACTTTTTACCAACTTTATTATTTTCCAAAATTTAACTGTTTTTCTCTCCATTGCATTCATAATTTGGACCCAAGCTGAATTAAAGTGATTTTAAAAATACAGTACTCAAATTTCAGTAGCAATAGCCATAAAAACTTATGTTTAATGGTTTAATATATAAAGTAGAAGGAAGAAGGAGTGAGCATGTGGTCAAGATATGTCAAAACTCGTTTTCTAGTTAGGTAGAGGGTAGAACCGAAGCATTTCTACGGGTCTTTAAGGGTCATCACGGCGGCACGAACGACTTCCGGGTCAAAAACCGGACGTCACGCGTCAGAGATTAGGTTTCAATGACCATATGCAGGTCAAATCATTTGCATCGTCTATGAAAATGGAATTCAGAAATATTTTAAAGTCACAAAATAAGGGCTGAAAAAGCGAAGTTTCTCTCGAAGGCAAATAAAAAAGAATCGTATTCCTACAGCCGTATTTTACCATCAAGTCACCATTGCCGTAAACTTGGATTTTTGTTGTAAAGAAGTCAAAGCCGGAAATAATGCTGGTAGATAGTGTAGAGCAAACGGCTATCTTCGAAATGAAATCGCCGTGAGGACCATCTCAGACGTGTCAGGCGTCGAACAAGTTTTTCCATGAGCGCTACGCACTGTTCATTTCCAAACCATTATAAAATTTTACCCGGCTCGATCCCGTTCTAGAAAAACTCGAGATGATATTCGGAAAATTCTCCAGTATTTATTTTCATGTTTCAAACCAAGAGAGTTGCCGAAAATTTGTTTAATGCATGAAAGTGCGTAAAAGAGATCAAGGGGTCGAAGTTTCGCCATTTTTATTTCGCCCCTAGTCGATCCTCTCCCGCGTCAAGGTATTGATAAAAAAAATACAGCATCCCTATTGGCCTACTGGACTATAGGGTGACCTCCCCTCGTTGCTGACCAAGCAACAGCGCGCCCACTCCAATTTAGACATTGCCTGACTCGAGTGCACTTTAGGTACTTCTCGCTTCGACATTTTTGTTCTCCGCATGTATTGATTGTTCGAACGTGACGACGCTCTAATTATACATCAAACCGTTGCCAAGTATGAAATACTTGGAGACACCTCGAGCTGAACACTTATCATTTGTTTCAATTTTCTTTGATCTGCGATTGAAATATTCAATTTTCCAATTTCCAAAACTTAATTTAAAGTCCAAGTGTATCAAGAGCCAAGTTCAACAGTCTTTGATTCGGATTGAAGATAAAGAATTTGAACTCGTTAAAATGTAACGCGCGGTCGAATAAAATTAAAATTTCCAGTCCCAATTGAATACAATTTGCAGAAATAGTTATTTAACTTACCTCCAAACACGAGATTTCCAAGTGATCAGTCCATAGAGCAATTTTTTGTACTTAAAATAAATAATTAATGTTTCAATTTAGACGTTCAAAACTTAAAAACAACGAAAATATATATGTTTCCTATTTTTTTATGTTTATTTCTGAATTACAATTTCAGAAAAATGAAACTTCTAATGAGGAAATTACATGATCTTGACGATCGAGAGTTGTAAACGTGACTGGTCTCTTGCTTTTTGCAAGAGGTGTGATGGAACCAAAAAATCTTACCTGCAATTGAGCGACCTTTCTTGGTGGGGGTCAGGTAGAAAAGGGTTTCACGGGTCCTTTTCGTCTAACCCTTTACGTAATGGCAAATTTACTTACGTTCCCATTCACGCATATGCGATCACAAATCATATGCACGTATGCGTGACTACCTGGGACTTGAAATTTCAGAACATAATGCAGCGCAGCATCGATGTAACTATGTCCAACCCAAACCTTTATGTGAATTATTCGACGCGTCGAGTTATTAAAAATTTTCCAGTCCACACTTATCGATTTAAAAGTACGACATATTTCGTCGATTAAGAATTGTACGCTTGATTTCAATGGATTGGATATCGCGTAAGAAATTAATATGAAAAGAGAAACACGGGGAAAAAAATAATTACAATTAATTTCTTCCCCGCTGTGAAGATTCGTCGCAATCAATGGAACGCGAGTTGCAATGGGAAAGGGTTCTGTTCGCGGTGGTACACAGATGACGCATTTTCCAATTTCCTGAATGAAGAGCGAAACTAATCCTTCCCTTCAACACCTGGTACTTCTGTTCGGGAACAACATGTACACGTAGCACTTTACGAAAAGTCTCACGCAACTGTTTGATTTCTCATTGGTTTTTGAAATACATGAAATGTAACGAAACAATTAAATCCACATTTTTCAGCACTTAAACAAATTGTTATACTGTTACAGAAAAGTTTTATATAAATTATAAAGAAATAATTGAATAAAATTGTTGAAATAATAATTTAATAATGATACTTAAACTTTGGTGCAGAAAAAACAGAAGCACTTGTGATTGAAAAAGTTGTTTCAACGTGTGAAATTTTCTCTGTGTGGGTTAAACCTGTGACAATTGACCTGCTCCTAAACGACCGAGTCAGAATGCTCGAATTCACCCTCTAGAGTGGATTATGTGCGTTTGGGAAAAAAAACGGTTGGGAACACAAAGACCGAGAGCGGTTTTGGGTGAAAAAAGTTGAAAAACGACACCAAAATAAGGCGGGGAGCGAGAAATTGGCTACAAAGAGCGCAAATAATGCTACCAAAATAGCGATATCAGATTCGAGAGTCACCCCAAACACTTTTATTACGTGATACTAAGACAGATCGGATCAGATTTTAATCATACTTTTGATCGATGTATTTGATTTACAGGTGTGTACACCTGATACATCCAATCAAGCCTAAAATTATGTTCTTAAATTGATAAATTTTGTACTTTAAATATAGCTCTCTCTTTTTTGCATCAATTGAAAAGAGACGTGATAATTGAAATACAAGTCATAAGTTTTTGAAGTGTCTAGCAGTGAATAAAAACCGGTTGATCTAACTGGACACGATGCAACGTCGTACTCGAAAGAATAAAATTGGTTGTCCTTCTAGTGATGTATACAACAGCCAATTTCGCAGTCGATTCGAGTACTTGGTTAGGTACTTCAAAGTGTGAATAAAATATCCCGATGCAAATTCACCCCGAAATACTCGAAACGTTTTGAATACCTTATCTCGGGTATCTGTAGAACCCTTGAACACGGTCGAACGCGTGCTAAAATTATCCAAAATCTTCTCCCGGCCAAGAGCATCCTTATAACCGATCGAAATCTTTACCCCGCGTAACACTTTGTTAACCCTTCTTCATCAGCCCCAGCATTCATTCCTGCGGATTGATCTTTTGACTGACTCGCCAACTCTCCTTACGAAACATTCCTGGTTCGCCATCGTAACAAATAATTAACTATTTGATTTTCGCAATAAACAAATTTGTGAAATGGAATAACGACAGATTCACCGCGTGCTGTAGAAAATTGTGAAAAGTAATCCTTTAAATTATCCTTCAGATGACGACGTGAAAGGGCTTCAGAAACAGCGAGAGGAGAAAAGGGTCGCGGGTAACCGAAATAAAAAAATGCTTAGGGAATCGACAGTTCGGCATATCCCTAATCCTTTTGACAATTTTTAACCCCATCTGTTGCCTTTAGCGCATCTTTACATGGAGTTCAGTGAAAATTCTGATACTGCCATAAGTGTCGAGGCGTCTTATAACGGAAAAAGACAATAAACAATTGCACATTCTCAACGTCAAGTTTATTATATTTTTACTAACAATTTTCTTGCAAACGGGACTGATCAATCGATTCAGGAGGTGAATTGAACAGATTTTATAATAGAGAAATGTACAGTTTTAGCTAGATAAAAATAGACAAGATGATACTTGGAAATAACAGTTAGGTAGGGCGCATCTTTGCTCGCGCGCAACCCTTGTCCTACGTTTCTAAACCTTCTTCCAATATACCTGGCAATCATCGAAGCCAAAAAAGGATAATCCATTAACATAATTTTACATGGAGTGCCGTATTTAAAACGCGGGGGGATGGCGACAGGCAAAGGGTTCTTTATAATACAGGATGCCAGATGCAAAAAAGGTTCGGGTAAATAATAGACGCCAGGTAGACGCGAGGAAAAACCCTAAGGGTTTAATTCAAATATTTAAAATTTCCCGGCCATATTTTTGCGTAACGGTCCCTTCTTCTTCAACCCTCTCTTCTTTTTCAGTTCTTTACCTCTCTCGTTCCATCCCTTTTTATCCCATGCATCACGTTTTTTCCTGACTCTATTTGCACGTTCTTACCTGATACTGGTAACTTTAGCCTCACGGGATGGAATGGTACCAACCCTTTAGTATACGTACTTTTAAGGGTTGCAACATATGGTAACGAAACATGCTCGAGATACTCGTTACATATCCTCGCACCACATTCCTAACGAGGGTCGGATCAAAAGCGAGGATGCAATTATTTTTAATATTTCTGATCATTCTTTCTATTTTGCATGATTTTGAAATGCTGCGTTACGCAGATTTATTTTAAGTGAATATTAATTACTGAAAAACTTCTTGTTCGATCCTAAGAATTAGATCTGTTATAGAAGGAAGTGTTTTCGCAATTTTCTGAATGGAAAACATTTAGATAAATTTCACATTAAACCCTTTGAAGAATGAAAGAAACGGGAAGAGATGCATTAAAAACGAAGTATCTTACTCGTATTTTCTATGCTGGAGAAAGTTATCCGTTGGATTTATACAAATTTCTGTTTTCGAGGTAACTCACCCCTCACGATTGGAAATTTCTTATTTCCTGTTTGATAATAATTATGTCTAATTTTCTCACACAGATTGATTCTCATACAGTTTTTTCGTTCCTGTCGTTATAATTTTTTAGTAAAAAATAAATTGTGAACTTAGTTCTCACTTTAAAAAAATTAATTATATATAAAAAAATAGACGGGTCCTTTTTTTAGAACAAAGCGACGAAATGCGAGTGATTAAGTGAAATCCGTGCTCTAGTTGGAGAGCCATAACTGCCCTGAAAATAATCGCTTCGTTATCTCAACTGGAAAACATACTCCCATGTACAAATGTCAAGCTGTCATTTGAAACAAGGATACGAAATCCAAGAAACCAAATTTTCTTTCTTTGATTGTTATTTTTATAAAGTTTTCGATTCCTGTAAATGGTTTTAATTAACAAAAAAATGAAAAGATGCAAGTTTTTGAGCTGGATGTACTTTTTATCTACTTTTTTTTCATTTGAAAAAGTAGATTTAAAATTGAGTTTTCTAAGTATCGCGGGGCTGTCGCCTTACGAGTCCTGATTTACGAGAATCGTGACGGGCCATTTGTCGGGGAGCCCTTTTCGGCCAGCGCGCCTTATCGGCACGCGGCAGCGGCCATTTTCAACCCATGTCAACCTTACCACGAAAACCGGTCGTCGGAGGACTTTAACTTCCAAGCTTCTTGGTCATGTTCGTCCTCAAGGGTTTCCGTTTCAAAAGTCTTCTGCCACTCTTCTGTCAAATTTGTGAAGTGCTTAACAAACGAATCAGAAGCATTTTGCATGAAATCTAGCATTTGTTCTTTCTTTTCTTTGGATAAATCTCTTGATAACAAAATTTTCTAATTCAATAATGCATTGCTTTATCAGAAAACCCATCATTTTTTGTTATAGACTTCCAAGCAGAAATTAAAAAGAATAAGTCACTTTCAATTCAAAAAAATCTGTAGAGCTTTCATCGATTTGAGATTTTCGACGTTACTATGTGTTTCGTAGAGCATATCACGGCGAAAGTCGGTCGTCTATATTCTTATGAACTACCATGTTTATGACGTGCAATTTATTTTTAAATCGAAGGTAATGACCGTCGGTTTACGTCCGAGTTATAAAGCATCCCTCAACATATAGCCATAAGATTCCGCCTTTCTCATTAAAATTTCAAAGAGATTTAAAATTGACGCGTGCTATAAAAAGATTGGAGCCCTTTCTCTCACCGACACAAAAATGTATTGATGAACGTAATAAACATATTTTGTTACATTTTTATAAACATGCTGCACATCTATTTTTCTTGTCAACGTCCAACTCACTAGTAATAAAAAGTACAATCGGAAGACGAAACTTTTCCCCCGTATGATACGCGTTTACATAGCTCCGCGAGACTTTTGCGGAAATATTTCGACTTTGCAAAGAAAATTTTGCCATACTCTTCGCGAGTTTCAGCACGATGACTCTCTATGTACACATTCTCGATGGATAAGAACATGTTTCGAATATTTTTCCCTCCCCAATAAACCGCACGAACGAATACGCTGGAGTTTCGTTTTGTACTTGAAAACATTATATTGTTGCCTTCGACATCAACAAAATTAATACATTCAAAAAAGATTTTTTTTGGAAAGACGTGAATTAAGAAAACAATGTTAAAGTTAGTTGCAGGATCTTTGTCCCTTGACGCTCAACCGAAGGATTGGAATTTTTTTCCGTTACATTTGTTGATCAGCCATCGATGACTCGGCGATTTTTTTTCGAGAATACCAAATCTTTGAATTACCCTGCAATTTTAAAGGGTCGTCAGAAATATACCCTCTGCTGTTCCTTCGGTTTATCTTCTTCTACCAATCCTCCTTCTGGAAAAGGGGTTCCACAGTCAATTTTTATCATACGTCTGAAAGTTTCGTCGGATTGGCTTCTGCCTGACCTATGCCCAATGGCCCGCACGATTTTCATGCACTATCTGGCAGAAGCTATCGTCTCCTACAGAATTTTACTCTCAAATCTCTTCTCCCTGAATCCACTATAGTCCAAGATATGAAGCTTTTTCCTCGAAAAAACAGCCCGTCTTTGTAAGTTATCAATAAAAAAACTGCAGCTATCAATAAATTAGCGCGTTCGATTATTTTAAACATTTCTTGATTGCAAAATCAGATGGAAAGTAATTTAAACGAATCCAAAATGTTCTATTTAAAGCAAAGAACAAATTTTGTAACGTATTGAACGCTGCAAATAATTTCGTGTCAATAATTATACAATTGTTGCTGCTATCGATATTATTTCTACCAAATTTCATAGTCACGTTCATCGAGCAACATGACAATGCATCTGACTGGCACATATGTGGCCCGAGAAAAACGACTTACCTGACACCATGGATGTTACACTGACGCACGCACATAATAGAGAGCAATGCGTTACCCCTTTTTCTCATCGAACTGTGCCAGTTTTGAACCAGACTTCGCACGCAGCACATCGCAGGTAAGAATATCGAGTAATCTGATTTAGAACCTTCCACCACTTCACGTATCAAAGCGACAAGGGAAAAATACAGAAGTGGATTATTGCTTTCGAGTGCTTTTATTATCATCGTGTTTCAAAACTACCGCACTCGGTCAATAAAATAGTGAAAACAAAATGACAGACCGGAGAAATCATGATCCATCGTTAGTATAATTAGATTTTCATTCAATAAAAGTGCTGCGAAATATTAAATTTAAACATTTGAATTCAATTTTATTTTAACAAAAGGCACGAGTTAATTCCTTTTAATTAAATTAGTTTTGATCAAACAATGATTATAGATATAATAAGAACTTTGCGTAGCATTCATAGATCAGTAAATGGTCCTAAACCAAGAAAACTTTAGGGTAGTCTTTGAGGATCTGGATTTAAGGGACAAAGGTAGAAGGAGAAATTGCGAAGGAAGTAAGACGAGGGTTGGCGAGTATCCGAATAACCAAA
Source organism: Zelostemma sp. ZL-2020 (assembly GCA_022816865.1). Classification (NCBI taxonomy): domain Eukaryota; kingdom Metazoa; phylum Arthropoda; class Insecta; order Hymenoptera; family Platygastridae; genus Zelostemma; species Zelostemma sp. ZL-2020. The sequence goes on along the minus strand of JABFQM010000329.1, from coordinate 23,667 downwards.
GTCTGCGGAGTAGTATCGATCTGGTTTGATGTATTATAACCTGAGTCCACCCTGCCGTCCTGACACAACCGAAATATGTTCTTTATGTGTTTCTTCTCCTTCCCCTTCCTCGTAGTGGGCGTCCATTCCCTACGCGTAAAATAATATCCCCGTGCATAAATGTACGATTCCTCAAAACAAAATGACGCTACGCCATGTTCCGATTTTTCAAATAATAATTGAAAATCGAAATCATCTTTTCCGTAGTATCCGTCTCGTAAAGTATTAACAGTTGACCAAAATGTGCTCAATTGGTCTCGAAATTCCTTATTTCTACATCAAAGTTTCGAAAAGATTAAATATTTATTTTCATCACGAGTCAGCAATCGCGATTCTAGTTTTTGTAGCCGCCTCGATAAATTGATTCAAATTTTCCTTATCGAGAAATTCATAAAAGCTGCCAGTATAACAGTCTAATTTTCCGTACGGATGAAAACATATGAAAATTTGCGAGGCAAACGAAGAAGTGCAGAACGTTTGGAGGGCGTCTAGTCAAGGCCAATAAAAGTCTCTTTGCTCCCCTAAGTCCTTTCTTCTTGCTTTGCTTTCCTCGGCTACGATTCTCTGGAGCGAGTATATATTTCAATCTCTGGCGTCATCGAGTATGAAAAAGAAATGCAAAATAAAATGCCGGCCAAGAATCTGAACGAATCAAAGGATTGTTACAATTTGAAACATTAAACAGGCAAAGTACTCGACTATGCTCTTTTTTATTATATTGTAAAACAGAAAATGTTTATTTGATTACAGTCTCCTTTTTTTGTCAAAGCAACAAATTCTTGAATTGCTGGCTTATGAATTATTACATTTAAATATTAGAATTCGTCTACTGATAAAAAATATTGGTCGTATGAGTTTTGAGTCGTAATCCATAAAAAGTGGTCGCCGTACGAGCTAAAGAGACGGAATATATTCGCATATTGAATCATAAACGATATCGAATTGCGACTGTGTGAAGGAACATGGAGGAATATTTCCATATTGCGCGGACCCTCGGACAAACAGACATAAACGTTGAAAAAGATGTCTCTTCAGGCTGAAACACAGAGTATTCCTTTTTTGAATGATGAAACAGTTCCGACCAAGAATCGATGGTAACTACGTGTACTGGACCCGAGTACAGTCCGCGGAGAATATAAGCTGTTTCGCGATACAATATATAACCTATTATTCTTAACTCAATTGAATTTTCCATGTTATACCGTCAGATAATTAATAACATTTACTCTCCAAATGAAAACACTTTTAGGCCCAAATAAATTTGGAAAAAAGCATCCTGGAAATAAAATTTCGCAGGCCCAGCATTCGATGTAAGTGACTTTTTTTCATAAATAATAACAACAATTGCAAATGCTTAAAGCGATTGTTACTGAAGAAAATTTATATTTTATAGTTGTACGAAATTGTGTATAAAAATACCAAACACAGCGTTAGTTCTTATTTTAAAACTGAACAATGGAAATAAAGATAAAGATAAGGAGCGATAAAAAGAAATCTCGCAGGGTTTAGTTTTGAAACTTTTAGCTCGTGGTGTACCGTGTTAGGATGCGCGGGGTGCTCTGGTCTTTTGCATACATTTTGAAACATAGAACTACCGCCGCACCAAATATGCTGCCTGGGCAGAGAGAAAAGAGGACTCGAGTGAAACAAAAATATCAGCTTTTCCGTTTCTATTTTGAAGGAGAAGAGTGGAAATGAGGAGGCGATGGAGAATTGAGCGGTAGCTCCAATCGCGAGGCTACCGCTGTGCGTTGCTTGGAAAAAGAAAACTCTTTCATGAAAGCTATCAGGCCGATTGATAATGCCACTTTACTTTCGTTTTGCTCGCTGCGTCGGCGGAATTGAACATGTTTCTCTATTTTTGTTGATAAGTTTCATGAGGCATTTGAAGAGTTTCTCTTTCAACAATGCATCGGACGAGAAATGTCGATTTTACGGAAGTTGTATAATGACTTGAAATGCAATCGACATACATCGTTATGCAATTTGTACATAATCAACTCATTGCAAATTTTATTCGTACTTTTCAGCAGTAATGGATTTTCAACACAACCCAGTTTGGAAAATCCGCTGTTAATGTTTTATGTTTCAATGTATTTCCATTATAGTAACGAGAGAAACGATGTTGATCGAGGGAAATGTCAATCTACTTTTTATCGCTTAGAAAAATGCAATTTCTTCCGGCAAATGAAAAAATGTTTTTCGGAAAGTTCGTAAGTTCGAGGATAAAAGCGTAGACATTTCCGGAGGATAGTTTGTAGCGGGTTATTCCGTCACTATAGGAAAAATGTTATTTACGCAGGACAGGAGCGAGCTCTGGAAGCTCTGTCCTTATTTACATGTGGTAAGTCTCCTACGAGATCAAATCCCGGACGACGCCTGGAACCCTGATAATTCTTCCTTTGATCCAGGTCCCTCGTGATCTCGACCTCCCAACCACTCCTGTCCTTCCATCCAGCTACTTACAACCACATTTTACAAGAAGAGACGAATAAGGATAGCGTACAGTATAGCACTCGAAGGGTGAAGAATCGTCTATTATGCGAATAAAACGTAGTTCCATTTATCTAATACATATTTAATGGTGATTCCAATACTCCGTTAATTATCCCTAAGCATTGGCAACGTACTATGGAATCAATCGAAATGGAAAATAAGTTTTCACTTTCCAATAAAAAAAAGTTTTCGCTATGCTTTAAGTATAAGCTTTAAGAAGCCCAAAGTCTGGTTTGATCTAAATTTTGGCCGGATTTCAAGTTGCCATCTACTTTAGTAACGTCGGAATCTAACGAAAAGGAGAGGAGCCGATATCATCTTGTGTAAGCTTGGAAGACGACAACGGCCTTAGTTAGCTTATAGGGTGGCGTAATATTGTTTCAACATTAGCAATGTGTAAGTGCGTATTATGACCCATCGTAAAGTTGTAGTAATATTTATGTCCAACTAAACATACTGTTTCAATAATAAGTATCACCAAACTATTTCCATTTGTAAATTCCTGATAAACTCTAACAAACAAATGTACATGTATTTCAACATACAATGAAATAAAACTCACATGCTGCTAAATTTGCGATGCAAAGTTTTTGTTTTTTATTTCGCAGGTCATCTACAACGTGAAATATCTTACACGCGCGATGACGAACGTTGCTAATGGGAGTGACCGAAACTTCAAGTGCACCCGTTAGATAAATTCTTCTTCGGTTAGTTAGCTGGAGAATCCAGGGCGAGTATCCTTGCTGGATACTGTATCCCTCGGGAGGTTTTCGTCCAATCGACTAGCTGGTCAGCAGCGGAGCGTAGTGGGGGTCGGCGGCCGACCATTGGTCAGTCGACCAGATACTCTGGTATTGAGCGTCCCGGTGCAGGGGATGAAAAAACCGCCCCGAACTGACCTCAAACATCCTACCCTTCTTGTCTCCGCACCACCAGCCTAAACTAATACTACCAAGCATTGCCAAAGTACACATCGGCTCTGCGCTATTTCTCTGTTTTAGTACCTTTATTCCACGTTTTACCGTAATTGTATATTTTTTCCGACGAGTTTTATTTAAGAGACTTTTTTCGAAGTGACAGCGTAATATCATGCATTTATTATTTTATTTTATTGTACTTAAAAGATTCATGGATCTCTTTTTACAATAGATGATATTGCTGTGTATATTTTTGTGCTTTTGGACAAATAGAACAAAGACATAGAAAATAAAAAATGTATAAAATAAAGAAACGAATGGGAATAACTTTATTTGCATTCTTATGATTCTGATGACGATATAAGAAAATAAGGGCTGAAGAATAATGATTTTCATAAACAAAATTCGAGTTTTTGCAGAACAAACGAAATGCCTCAGCAAGTACACAGTGGCGCGCATTTCGGTTGGATTCATTAGAAATTTGTAAGTACGCAGACGAGTAAAGCGTGACTTGACAGAACGCAAAAGTGAAGTACATTAAACTGTCTAAGTCTAAGGGATATTTGCATAGGCGATATTATACCTTTGCGTCACACTCCTCCTCTCTTTCTCGCCCCTTGCCTACTGGCGTTCCGAGGACGTCTTGGGATCTTGGGAATTGAATTAGTAGTGGTTCACCCGAGTAAGACTTGGGCTATACTCAATTTGAACTAAGATCGCGCCCGGGAATGGGCAAATTGCTAAATCAGTTTTACGTGATCACCTATTCAGAAAGTTACAGGCGATCGAACCTGAATATTTCATCCATAAGTGAAACCAACTGCATATATTTAATGTTACCATGTGTGCAAAGTATGAGGCGCACCTTTTACAACTTTGATAAGAATGTATCGCGTGAAGACCAGCTCAGAAAAAAAATATTGCACGCTTAAAATACTGAAATTCTGATCTACTAAATACAAATCGTTTAACGGAATGGAAGTTTGCATTCTAGAAAACATATAATTTGAGTTTCCTGAAAAAATATTCTGCTTTCCATTAGTCGAAATTCTCTTTTTGATTTTTCATTTTGATTACCTTAAGTGAGCATTTTTAAGAATTATCTTAGATGTGAAGTTTGTTTAATTTCGAGTTTTCATTGAAACGAAGGAAAATTTGTACAAAAACATCTTTTTAAGTGTAGTATAAATTATAAATCCTCTGACCTTGTAACATTGCGAGGGAATTTGAAGCCGAAAATTACAGCATTTATTTATAATGAATCAAACCATAAATATTAAAATAACCATGTGCCATTTATCTCCGGTAACGCTTCTTATTTCCGTATCCAGGCGCATAAATATTTCAGTCCTGTATAAAATTTACTCGGAAATGCGAACATCAACGCGATCCTTATTGGCTGCTTCGAGCGGCATGACTCAGGTCACCCGCAAAAATGGTCTACCGAATAGAATCTACATGTGGAATAGCCTCCGATCGATTTGACATCCCTAAACGAGCACCACGGCCCACCCTACGAACCAGCTCCGAATATCTCTCATCCTCCGTATTCCATAAGAGCGATGTAGAATACAACTTATTTGTCCCGTAAAATTCAGCGTAAAATGGCCGTGACGTGGGCTGAGGAAAGCATAAAAATGTAGGGCCTCTTTCTAACGCAGTTAATTTGCCAAATGGGGCTGTACCGTACGCCTGAACACGGTTACTGACGGTGTAATGCATGTGCTCACACGAGCATGCAAGCACACACACGTGAACCGAGTGATCCCGGTGAAGTCTAATAAAAAGCATCCCTGCGACCGTAGGATGGTGGGGTCAGAAGTCCATTCGGAAAATGGAGGGACTTGCTCGTCCAACTAAATCTACCCAATAACGGACTTCAATTGTCCATTGCCATCTGGAAAACGCGATATTGCCGGCTCGACTCTTTAAGATTAACACTTTTATTTGGAAGGAAAGACGAGGAATCGGAAGACGGAAACTCGTGGGACAATGGCAGAGCCGAAAATGCGGCGCAAGATTTTTTGGAATTTCTTGATTCGTGGAAGGCCATGACTAAACTTATCCGGTCTGTTAGCAAGACGTATGGGAGTAGTCCTGGCCAGGGTTCGACTCGACTTCCGACTTTCTCGGCAGAAAACATTGAGTCTGAGGGTGGTGTTCCCATCCCCTTTAACATCCGCGAGGATGCTATAAATTCAAGCCCCAGCTACTCGCCTTCCAGCATCCCTGCGATATCTAGGGATAGTGGTCGAATATAAGAAGAGAGGACCAAGGCTGGCGCACGTGGATAGATGGTGCCGGATAAGTTGCCTTTGAGAAAATGGAAATTCGGAGAGCAAACAACTATGTCGCGCGGCGAATGACACTCGATTGAATATAATAAGCCGAAAGGGTTGCTTTTGGTGAGAATTATTCAAACGTATCTTATTAAAAATAGAATGATACGTAAAAAAATGATATCAGAACTTCATAATATAAAATTAATTTGTTAAGTATGATTCAATTAGCATCGAATTGAAAACTTATTAATCAAATTTGGGTATATCATACTGCATTGCTGTGTTTAATCGAATATTTGGGTGATTCAATATTTTTAAAATACTGGTATATATTCTGGAAGAAAAATGTGATGCGAAAGAAAATCAACAAAATATCCGTCCAGGAGATTTTCCCGGCCAGGAAATCTCATTCAGTGGCCACCTTTAGCCAATCGAATCTCACGGAGAATTTAACGCCCTTTAAAAAAGGGAAAAGTCGAAATTTCCAATTTTATCGAATCTCCGGTCGTCCGTTCATCCCTCCGAATGTTGTACGACGAAATGATGCGTCTCAATTCAAAACTAGATTTATATATGTCCATAATACAGCGATACGTCATCGATAATACCTGTTTTAAAATGAAAATTTCGCAAAAACATCAAACCTATTAAATTTGTAAGAAAAATTTATCGTTTTCTTTTGAGAATGAGAACACCTTGCGACGTATGAAGCACAATTTTTCCATTCTTCTTTATTTTTCGTTTCCGCATTTCGACTCGTAAAGGATATTCTAGCCGCGATCATGCGGATTGTTCATCGTATACGACGACGTTGGCTCGTTAATAAAAATAAAAGACACAAGAATAAGGCTGCTGAACTTTTCTTTCACAGCACGTCGTGTGTTCTCAGCATACGAGGACACATGGCTTCACGATGGAACTAGACGAGAGGAGATTCGCAGACGAGCGTTTTCCGCGAAAACGACCCTATATCGGAAAGACATAAACGCCCAGAATCCCAGCCGTAAATTAGGATCCGACAAAATGCCGGACTTCTCAGGCTTTTTTATTCCTTATCCTAGTTTCCGCGGTCGCAGTGCGACGTTGAATAGACTCCTTCTTCTTGGATAACATTTTAACATATATTTATTACAGCTTTTACAACCTTATTCAAATTCGTTTATTACGCGTGTGATAAGAAGCTGTGATACATTTTCTTCAAAACACTTTGCATGTTTATAAGTTGATGCAAAAATGGGATGAAAAATTGAACGAAAACAAGCGCGAAGGAATTTACGAAAGAAAGGAAATTAGAATAGTTGAGAAATTTTATGATCGCGGGGTTATATACGTGCGTGTAACAAGGGTAGGATAATTTCAAGAATTCAAAGCACGTTCTCAACCAATGCTAGCAGTCAGGCAGTAAAACAAATACGCCCATCCCCTCTATACAGGGTGTCCCGGTGTAATACAACTCTATGGAAGCATCGGTCTTCTTACCGATATACAAATGATTCCAACTCCACACGAGACCTTTTCCTGGCTCTTTACACGCTTCGAGGAATATGAGATGTATATGAATAAATTCGATCTCATAGCATTTAAGCACCCGATCTTTCAAGAATTCGAATTCATCGATAAAATACGAAATTATTTAGTCCGCTGCAAAACATTTGGAAAAAAAGGTGGAACGATTCTAAAGACCGAGAGTGAAAAGAAAAACAGGTTGAAAGAAATGTCCGTCACCAAAATACTTGACGACGAATTGCACAATGATCGGAGCCGGTACAAGACGCGCTCTTTTAGAAACGTTTGCTTTATCCGCTAAACGAATGATGGACGGATGAAAGAAGTGGCCAATATGGGTTGGTTTCGGCATCTCGTGTGACATCGCGTCACAGAAAGCTTTTGTTTTCACTTCCCTTTGATTGAGTCCCTTTGTACCTCTTTTACTCCAAGACCCCTTCGCGTTCCTGTTCACCCGCGTCGAAATTCTCTCGCCGCGATCCTCGACTAAACAGCGCCGAGCGCGTATTACGCGTGACTTTACAATAAGCCGCTTCCATTAGTGAACGATTTAGTGAACGACAACGAGCCGAATTTGCAACCTCGATTCACCCAGGATTCAATCGGTGCATCGCAAAAAAATGAATATGAATATAAATTATTTTCATAATTTCAAAACGAGTCTCCTGTTTATGTTACGCGGTTTCAGAAGTTTTTACGGGGTGAAGAATACAAAAGGGAAACAGCATCCCTTCGCCAGATAAAAGTCAAAGGGTAAATGGACGCGTTTAGAGGTTTAAAATTGCTTCAAGTGGACAGTGTCCATTGTGTCTGACAGCATCCCCTTTGGTACGGCTCGTTTGATGGACCAGTTTCACAGTGGCACGAGGCGGGATCCCAAGGAATCCGTAAACAGGACGTCGCCACGCGAGCGAACAGGTTTAGTTCATGCCTCATCTCAAAAGCAGATGAAATGACCCTACTTTTCGAGATCAAAAATGTATCACGATCCAGATCAGGTGAAAACTGGTACAGCGTCCCCGTCAGTTTTCTTCGTTTCTCACAGTCGAACAAAAGTTTTGATGGTCAAAGATCAGGATCGTCAAACGATGGGATGAAAGGTCTCGCTCTAAATGCTACTGGCAGGTATTATTATGTTCAGATACCCAGTGAAAAGAACGTCTTAAATATAGACTGACTTGTTTTATATTTTGTCTCAAATTAAGTTGATTGCCAATTATTCTCATTTCGAATGTTCTCTTAATAGATTCATCAAGTTTCGAAGGCAAATAAAAGCTTCGGTCTGAAATTAAAAAATTGATTGACTGAGTTTCAGCCCGGAAATAGTCGGAATAAAAGTGGACTAATTTTCAATGTTTTAATGGCTTTATCTTAAACTTTTATGCTGGAGCCAATTTTAAGTAGGAATATTAAATTGCGTTCCTTAATTCAAGTCAATATTTGGTCTTGAACTGAAACTGTTTATACAGCGTAAAATTTTCTTATGAGAAATATAAGTTATAATAAAAAATTTTAGATTTTAGTTTGCTGTGAACTTTTTACAAGAAATAGAAACAATACTAAAGTTTGAAATATTACTTTGGTTGTTCTTTTTCAATAGTATCGTTTCAGTATTGTAAATCGTGAATGAATTTCAGGCAAGTCATTCAAAATTTGCGAATCAAAATATGTTTTTCATATTTCAGCTATTGCAACGTTAAACAAAGTTCATCGACAATCGTCCACTTTCAAATTTATGATTTCTTAGCTTGAATAATTTCGGCGAAAGATTTCAGAGGCATCTGTAGCAATTTCATCCAACTTTATGAAGGCTTTGGGGTTGCTTTTATATGAAGGTAATGCGGATCACTAACCCATGCAGAAAGGAGAACCAAGTTATCGACAAACATACCAATGTGGGTCTCCACTCACGTGGTACTTTACCTTCCTTGGATATGATAAATTTTAGTCACTGAACATTTAAATAATGATGATTAGTTTTACAGTTTCTTCAGCTGGAGCTAATTAAATATATAACTAGCTCATTTAGGTAATATTATTGAATATACAGTTACATTAAATATTCGTTGCTTTCATGCGTTTCTAAGCAACGTTCGACACTCACATAACTAGTGTAGTGGTAAAAACCGGAATATTTTGAGTTCGAGTTATTCTTCGATTATTCAACTAGATAATAGATACGTAATTACTACAATGGCAGAAAAGCTACAAGAAAGATTACATAAAATGGAAAAATTACATAATATTCTAAAGGTATTCATAATTTTAAAATCTCTATACAACAAATATTCAGAAAAAAAAAACTGCAGAAAACAATATTATTTCGAATTATTTTTCGTACTTTCGAGACCTGAACCGTACATTGACTGTGCGTTCAATCCTAAATGTTTGTAGCAAAACCAAATATTTTCAGGACTCGTAAAAAGATGTGATTCGTATATAAAAATGCATCTTCATTCGTTACTGCAATGCCTGAATTTATATATTTTTTGAAAAATGACTATGTATTTTTAAATTGATCAATGTTATTTTAAGAGTGTTTTTCCGATGCAAAAATTGTTTTTTGTTGAATAATTTTCTGTATTTCAGGACACTGATAGAAACTTGACGATTTGCGAACAAATTTTGACATCTTACATACTTGGGCAATCTCAGGTACGCAAATTCGAAACTATAAACATTTAAATTTAATTATATTGCGATTTCGATAAAAAATATAATTTAGTTCGGAATAATAATTGAAATAATGTTTAACCAATTATAAACTTTGTTTTACAGGAAAAGCAAAATGAAATGTTACGACACAAGGAAATAGAAGTAAAAATGACAGAGATTTTAGAAACTCTGAAAACTAGGTTACTTGTTGATTAAGCACAATAATCGACTAAACGATAAATGAAAGTTGAAATTTCGTAGTTGAAAATTGAGTATTCAGACAAAATAAAATGACACGAATAGAAAATTTGATATGCTGCGCTTATGGAATTATTTACGTATAACAAACAAATTTCGTAACAAGAAATTAAATCTCATAATTTAAGAATTAGTTGTGGACTTAATTTTTCGAAACCGTAATAAAAATATAATCCACATACACAATATAACAATTTTTTGTCTATCAAAAATTGCTATTTTAAAGTAGAACTATTGGATTAAAAGTAAATCATTTGATGTTTTTAAATATCAAGAAAACAGTGTCACTTTTTCCATATTTTGTCAACATTCATGATTTTATGAAAATGCAATTATTAACAATTCGAATAGAATTCAAAAATAAATATTAACGCCATGTTTTTTCAACGCTATTTACAATCGACTAGTTATCCGGCCTTCGGTCCTTCAAATTTTGGTTTCCCTCCATCGTTCCACACGCTGTTTTTTTATTACCTGTAATATAAAAAACAATTCCCCGATATTAAAATACGTTTAATTAATGCTATAAAGAAAATAAGAAATTGATTGTTCCAAACTATGCTGACGAACTTTTTTTAGCAATACTAAAAACATTACCTTCAATTTATATTGCATAAATAATAATAAAAAATCATTAACCTGTAGTAAATTCACACGAAGTAAACCAGAAGTATAATAATTTTTTCTGCATTGTTTCTTTGAAAATTTGACAGTGCGATAAAAAATTCATTCATTTCATACTGTACTTACATTTTTTATCAATGCGATGCTGCATTTTGTGATTATACTCCATGACTTGAATTTTTCCATCGGGCTCCAACCGTTTTTTCTCCAAGAACTTAATAGTTGCAATTTGATTTTTATATTCTTTGACCTTGACTTCATCCTCGGGAATTTCGTCGTTTTTACCAAAATCCATTAGACCCTCATCGTAATATTTATTATTATCCGCTTCTTGACTTTTCACTCTTATAATTCTAGTCTCCGAAGTATCATCAGAAATTTCCAAACCCTCTTTATTTGTGCTACTGTAATCATCAAGTGGTTGCGTTATTTGTGCCTCAATAATTGCTGTATTCACGGCCGATTCTTTCCCATCGTTCCCTCGGGTCGCATGTTCGCCATCATTTGAATCATATAAATTACGCATTTCTTCACTAATTTCTGCTGAGTGGTCTGTATCATCAGATCTATGCACTGGTTTATAATTGAGCCATTTTACGCTGCTATTTGATACTGGCGAGTAATTTTCTGGAGCTGTATATTTGTACGAAGAAAATTCCCTCCGGTTTGGTACAGCATTTTTTGTATTGCCAACATGTTCGTTTTTTTCATCCGCATATAAACTTTCATCCCTCACTTCACCAATGTAAATGTTTCCACCTTCTTCTTGTTTCCTTTTTGGGAAAAGAAATGAACGAGTTTGAATAATTTTTGCTCGATCAATTTCTCCGTAGTTCATTGCTGTATCGTAATCTCCGTCACGAAAATAACTTTTGTCAACTCGACTTTCAGGCAAATGTTCCTTATCTTGAAGTTCATCTGATGGTTCCGCCTCTTCTTCAGAACTTGAAACTCGAGGATGGCGGATTGAAACGTGACCTTTAATGCCTAATTTCGGGGGATCCACTGGTCTCTCAGGATACGTCATTTTGAAATGAAGATTACTTACATTCGAAGTCATTTCTTCAGAATCATCGTAATCGTCCGGGGCATTGTCAGCATATGAAACTGACTGCTCGGTGTTTCCAAAAGTGTGATCGGATGGAGGTGGGGAACCGCGAAATTCTTTGACTGATTCCTTATTCAGTTTTTCATTAGTGTGATAACTTGGTAATCCAACTACTGGCTCTGAATTGTCTTTTCCAGTGATCTCGGCTACTCTTCCATTTTCCATTTCTGAATCTGTATCTTGCTGAATTCCATGTAAAATCTTCTCATAAGTTACCGGCTCATATTGATATTGCACAGGGAGATAATATGGAACATATTTCACGAAATCAAATGGCTCGTAAGTTGGAATTTTACTAACATTTCGTACTATTTTCGTAGTTTCTTCAGTTCTCAATCTTGAGTGTTCATCTGTATTAAGATTTTTCGGAATTTTTCTGTCGACGTTCTCATGCAGCTGCCCCTTGGACGACTTTTTTACATACAATTTTTTCGCTGGTCTTTTTTCAACATAAGTAATTTTGGTAGCTTCGGCATTTTCATGATCGTCTTTGTTTGAATCATCTTCACTTTCTGGTTCTCTCTCTCTTTCCAAGTTATACTCTTCATATTTACTTCTCGAATCAGGCGACACATATTTTTGGCTTTTTTTAGAACCATAATTATCGATTCGATCGTTTGATTTCCGATTTTTAAACATGGGAAAATAACTTGCAACCCTCTCATCCGAATTCCCGTTTTCCAAGTTATCTCCATAACTATTTCGTAGAACTACACTAGGTCTCATTCTTTCGCGATCGAAACTAACTGGTAACTTTTCAATTGAATACAAATACCCATTTCTATTGCTTTCGTCCGATGCTTCATTTTTTCTAGCAGTTTCACTCTCGTCGTTATATTCTTCTCCGCCATCTTCATTTTCCTTGTTTCTTTCATCACTTTCTTCATACCTAGAGGTTTTTAATTTCCGTCCCTGGTACTGCTGTGACGAATCGTTGTCGCGAGATTCGTCGGTGATTTCTGCAGAACCATCTTCTTCTCTACCTTGTTCGTCAGAGTCCTTTTCCGAATTCTGCCTTTCAGAATGTTGCTTTTCATCTTCGTCATCTTCGTCATTCTCATAATTATTCACCGTCTTTTCAGCTTCCGCTTCTTTTTGTCTCTCCAACTCAACCAATCTATCTTTATACGATTGCATCCGATGAGGATTTTTTTTATAATTATAAAAACTATATGCTTTGGGAGGCACTGTTTTCACAATTTCAGGACCATCTTCCTTACTTTCAACGCTGTAATTTTCCAAGCTTCCTTCATTTTCATAATTCGAGTTGTCGAGGTTCGGAGCTGGCAATAGCGGAGGTGGAAGATTCGGAGCAATGGGCAAAGGAATCCTTACCAAAAAAGGTGGTAACAAAGTTGGTTTAGAATCTGGAAACCGTATATTGGTTGGTGGACTGGGCGCCGGAGCGGTCGTGTTTTGTGGACCATGGAAAAGTCTCTCATACTGCTGAAGATGACCTAAAGGATCAGAAGTGTTTCCAAAATTGATAAATCCTGTCAACTTGAGCGTTTGTTTCCTTCGTTGGCAATTTGCAGGGGCCGGTGGTTTCGCAGGCCCTAGAGGGGGCATTAGTTGCGGAAATCTTGAGGGGGGTAATGGTTTTGGAAGTCCCGAAGCGGGTGGACAAAGAGGTGGTTGAACCGGTTGTTGAGTCGGAACCGCTGGAGGTTGTTGAGTCGGAGCCGCTGGTGGTTTTTGAGTCGGAACCGCTGGTGGTCGACTCGGAGCTGGTAACAAAAGATCCGGTGGATAAGTTAAGAGAGGAAGAGGTGGATTCGTGAGAGGAATTGAGGATCCTGGAGGGTAAGTTATCGGAGGCTCTGGGGTTCCTGCCGTTGCTGGAACTCTTCCAATTAAGCCAACGTAAGAAGGCACGTTATTCATAGTTGCGCTAGGCAAGGTCCCAAATTGAACGATGGGAGGTGAATATCCCAAAGCTCCGACCAAGCCTTGCAGCACGAGGCCCAACGCTCTTTTATCTCGCGCATCTGTTGTCTTGTTGATAGCGAAAGTATGTTCTTCCGCGTTTCGAATGAGCTCGTCTTCAATCTGTTGACCTTGATATTCTTCATTCGTTCCAGTTACCACATCGGTACGGAAACTGGTCGCCGAAAGTGAAAGTAATGTAAAAATAAAAATGTTCACAATCATTTCTCCTATGCAATTTTCTTTTCGTCTGAAAATTACGAATGCACTTTCGAAATGAATTCAACACATCGTTAGGTATCGTACCGAGTGTTGCACTGTTTCACCGATTCATGTAATTTTTTAAGGCATTCTGGTTTACCCAGTGAACTGACACTTTTAATGGGCTTCTTATTCCACGCGATTTTTGTCGGTTTCAGATCTTACATGTTTGTCGAAAATTTATGATTTAAGGAATTTTAGAAGACGATGTTGAATCTTAGAGAGTTTTCAATAAACTGTTAGTGATTGTCTTGTCAACGACACAAAACAATAGATTATCTGGCGGGGATATATTTTTGCATAATATCAGAAAGTATCGAGTTTCTCCTCAATTGCGTGGACTCACTTGCTGACTTGGAATAACTGAAGCAGCAAATCAAGTAGCAAGAAGTATAATATTGAGACGAGTTCAAAAAATAAGAACTATTATAATTATCTTTTTTACATCAACTTCGGAAGTGAATATTTCATCTATTTTTCTTGAAGAAATTGACCGCAACTATACAATTATTATACTATGGAAATTTATTTGAGGATTTTCAGTATTAACTTTAAGTAATATTATTGGGCGTATTCATTTTACAAATAACTAAAAATTCCAACATTACGAAAGTTCCCACGAAATTGTCCTTCGTTCATTTAGAAGAGCGCTATTCAAATACATAATGAGTGAAAGTTGTAATTACTCATGCATAAAAAGATTTGTTACTTCATCCACGTTCACATCAATAATTTTGGAAATTGTTCATTGCGCGTATAAAAATTATCAGTTGTTCTAAATAAATTCATTTCCTGAATATATTTATCATCGAAACTGCAAATCGTTTCTCGTTGCTTTGGAAGTAACATTTTACAATAATAATGTTCAGCAGGAAGAGCCTTATTTCTTAAATTTAATTTCGTTTAGTCACATTTTCGACACACTGCATTTATTTTGAGAATCATCATTATTTATATTGAATCAAGTATATTGTTTTTAGAAAATCCATAGTGTATCGGCTTTTCATCACTTCTGATGCAATCTTATCTGTACTTTCTGTACGAATACCACAAGGTTATTATTTTTTCGACGATGAATCGTAGATTCAATGGCAATCATTGACAAATCGCACCGTGGCAATCATCCGGGTCTAATGTCACTCAAGAAAGGCGAATAAACCTATTTCTATTAAGAGAAAGTAGCTTGCAATGTCGTGTAGTTACGGAGATTCTTTTTACTCTGTTACAAAGAATCGATTCGTTTACTGCACAAAAACTTTGAGTTGTGGTGTACCAAAATTTTCTCCTAAAGTCTCCCATGAACAACCGAAACCAAATCCATGGATGATAAATGGAACAATAATTTTCAAATCGAACTTATTTAATTTCCAATAATATTCCGCAATCAACTCGAATAAATCAATTCCGTGCTATGATATATGTTTATTTCCCAAATCGCAGTGAAATACTTTGAAAAAAAAGCTCACGCAAATCTGTAGAAAACTGAAATAAAGTGTTAAGAAACTGTTGAAATTGAGCAATTTAGTACCCCTTTGTACGAAAACTCGCACATGACATGCTTTTTTTTCATTAATGGTTTTTACTTTGAAACTTATTTACGGGTTTTATAAATTACAATGAATTACTGGACCTAATTTTGAAATCAATTAAACGCTCTTCTCGCAGCTGACGAAACGTCTCTTTAAAAACATCTGTGATCTGACAAGCAACATACGCTTAAAATTGGGCACGAAAGATATTACATAACGTGTATTTTTCTAATTTTTACCGACTATGACTGTCTCTATTAAAAATGCATTTCATCGCCTTTAATCAATTCATTCTTGAATCCCATTTTTCGTTTAGGACAATTTGCACCGTAAAATTCTTTCGTGGAATTAATTTTTATGTGGACTATAAACGCATTCGATATTCTCAACTTTTCGAATGAACTTTTAATTAATAAAGTAGATTAATCATACATTTTTTCGGAATATTACTTCGCAAATTCTTAAATGGGTAATTACAATCGTAATAATAACAATACAGTAAATTACAACTGTTCAATCTTGAAAAATATAAAAGTAAATTTTAGTTAACATTTCGAAAACTTGGAATTAAAAATTGCACCATTTTTCCGCGAACTCGATTAAAATGTTTGCAATTGAATAAAAATGTCAAAATTCACGTCGTTTACCAAGAAAATTGTGTGCATTTATCAATTGGGCAAGCTTTAGATAATAACGGATTATATAACGATCGTAATAATATGAAAATCTCGGGCAATTTCTTTACGAGCGCCGCCACACGGATACGTGCTTCAGTCTATCTTTGTCGCACAGTGATTCCTTCCTTCATCGAATTTTCTCCCGATAAAAAAGAACAAAATATAGAGATTTATGTAGATTCAATTTTGTTGCTAAAATGGCCCAAGCATTGAAAAAGGTAAGGAAATGATTCGTTTCACAAATTACACTTGTAACGAAACGCATTCTGTCGGAAACTTTACGCTTTGCATGATTACACAATATAACCTCAAACAATCCCACGGAAAATACATCGAAAATGACTGACAAGATGCACATTTTTTGTAGCAATGTTATCAACACTTACATTTTCCTAAAAGTTTATCGAAAAACTCGTCAACCTCGACAGAAACTCGAATTGAATCGATGTTCGTTTTAAATGACAGTACAGTAAACTCTCGTTTATTTTAAATAGCTGGAACTCATTTATTCCAATTTTAAATGCATTGGCACTTTAGATCTTCAACTACTCATGTTTACATAAAATAAACGAGAGTTTAGTGCGGAAACATGAAATTATACTTTTTTTCTCGCATTACAGACGACAGGACTAGCAGGTCTTGCAGTAAGTCAAGCTCCGCATCGATATTTGAGCCGATTGTACGACAAAATTCTCCGTACTTTGGAAAAATTACCCAAGGATTACCCGTACAGACAGCACACCGAAAAACTCGTCAGCGAAAGATTGGCCATTGTAAACACTGCAAGTATCATTCTTCCATTTTACAATCCCCAAGTCTCTAAAAATTACCAAAAAATACAAAAAGAATTAAAAATACAATTTAAAATACTGATCATTTATGTTAACTCATTCTCGACCGTTTTTAGACCACGAGTGTAAAAGAGATTGAAGACAAAATCGGCTGCGGTCAATTGGAAGAACTCGGCGTCCAAGCAAGACTTGAGTACGAACTGGTTCGAAACATGGTGCAATGGAAGCCCTGGGAACCTTTGATACAAGAACCACCGCCGAAACAGTGGTCCTGGCCACCCCACGAATAAATTACTTTGTTTTTTAGACCCTGTAGATAATTCCGTATAAGCAATTCATTAAGTAATAATTAAACAGTTAAAATGATAATTGCAAGTTTAGCTCTGTGTAACGATTGTAATTCTGCAAGTAGATTACTATTCCGATGAATAAATTGAACTGGATTACGAAATGATTATATTCTGCGATAAAAGTGGACATCGTTGTTTAGGAAAATCTGAAAAAGGAATATTAGAATTAATTAAGGTACTTTGTTTTTTAATAATTTAATGTAAAACCCCGGGAAAAGTGTACGTGTTACAAAACGTCTTTATCCGATGAAATTCATAACGACCAAGTGGAGAATGACGTGGGCAAAGATAAAGTCGGCGAATCCTCTTTCGGGGCTGATGCCATGGAACTGAGATTTGTTCTGGGGATTCACTTGTAATCGCAGGCAAACTACAAAGAACAAATAAGAAAATTACTGTAATGTCAATTATTACGATCGTGAATTTAGGTTAGGTTAGGTTAGAATCTTCGTAAAATATTTCGCGAAAAGTACTCACCGCCTAAAATGAAACACGACACGCAGGAAATGAATCCACTGAGGAAACTGTTGAACGGGAAAAGGCCAACGAGACAGCAGTAAATAAACTGTATAACGCCCGTCAAGAAAATATACAGCAAATATGCGTCGATGATTTTGAGCTTTTTCGGAGTCGTTTTCTTATACTCTCCGTAAAGTTTGCCCACGACGGCGATCAGAGACATTTTGGAAACTCGTTGGATTAACTGTGATGCTTACGTGAAGTGATAATTGATGGGAAACGGCGCTCAAAGATTTGACAAATGTGTCGCGTGGCAATTGGGTACAAAGTCAACGTCAACAGAACCAAACAGAACACCGGTTTGATTGATACTGTGATTACGTCACGGATAGTGCGCGTTGTGAGATGGGCCAAAGCTCAAAGATTCCCGGGAATGACAAATATTTATGTTTCACATTTTTATGCAGCGCATACATTATATTTCTATATTTTTTCATTCATAACATCAATTTTTCGTAAAGTTTTTTGATCGATTGAATATCCCGCTGCAGGTGTCGCTATTTCCGATCTTGAAGTGGCTTGAAGTTTCACTGAACTTTGTACAGATGTCGCTTCCTGTGCCATTCTGTGGCGCGGCAATTACGCCACAGTTCGATACGAGAATTCGAAAATTCAAAATGTACAGATAACATTGCAAACCAAGAATGATATAAATCGTTAATAAATGCATCTCTTGTAAATAAAATCCGTAAAAGTACCAAGAAATGAATTCAATGTTCATTTGCATGGCGCGAAAATGAAGATGAAAATGAACACGAAGTTCGAAATGAAACATCGAATTTACGACGTGTGGAATGTAATTATTGAAAAGCGATCGAATAAAGCTCTTTAGCATATAAATCGGCGAGTTGTAAAGTTCAAATTTCTACTTGTAAATTCGATGTTAATTATTCAAATTCAGTTCCGCAAATTAAATATCTCGCATTGCAATGTGGGAAACGACTTTTACACTAAATTGATCCAAATTTAGTGGTATGTGAAAATTATGCGATTGGAGGACGGATCCTTGCCTTGGTAAGCTATATCTACATGTTCAACATAAATTTACATGCTCGAGTGTCCAGATAACGCTATATTTCTCCACCGGTGTACAACAACTACGAGTATGTACAGCGCGGTTTTGCTGCAATTTAAAGTAACCTTGCTTCCAAGACCACCAAGGATAACTCGGGATGGTATGTGCCGACATTTACAACGCTTGGCTAAGTTAAACTTTCCAAAAACGAAGAGTTCATCACCATTTTATTGGGTGACAATCCGATCTTTTCCCTCGCCTCCGTACACGAGCGCGCGAAACATTTTTTATCTCGCAATATTCTAATCAGGATCAACGATTCAGACGGGCACATCGGATATTTTTTTTCCCGGGCTTTGATTATCCATTCTAATGAATGTGCATAATTTGACGTCTTCGAAATGTTGAAAACTTGAAAATTATCATAGATTCTAATAAATTAGTTTAAACGCGCGGGATCCGATACGAGGCAGATAAAAATCTGGTGTAAGACTAATTATGTTACCGCGCGGGCATGTGCTATGGTTTTAAAGCTTTCCGCGCTCAAGGACGAGGCGAGTTGTGATAAACTCTGCAGGTTCTCGGATTCTAACACTCGCACTGTTACCAAGAGTATTCTTCGGCAGACTTACCGCAGGTGCTTCGAAACTAAAGGCTCATGCATACGCAGATGATGATACTCCAACGTGTTTTTTTGCCGTTGAAGACTTTATTCACGCAATTCCGCGCTTGGATTCTTTCAAGCTTCGATGATTTCGAAGCGTTTTACGTCTCGTAACACCGCGAAGAATGACGAGTCCGGTGTTAGTCGTACAGCGGGACGAACCTTTGAACGCAGGCCGAATCCCCCAGGGAAATTTCGTTTTTCTGTGAATACATATTAAACGCGACTCATCAGTGACCAATCACGATGCTGTTTTGGGGTTGTTGCCCGAATATTAACTTTTTGCCAGCGTATTATAATTTCAAACGTTCGCATATAATCAAGCTCAAATATTTTCGACAAGCATTTATAGGAATCAGAAATTCTACAGAGCCTTAATTTATTTGCTGTACACCCACGAAATGTGTATTTACACGTCTCATCTTTGTGTACCAGTAACGCTCATAAAGAGAAACAAATTTCATCAAGTTTCTCCAGTTTCCTATTCGAAATTGGTCAAGCTATTCCGAAGTGAATTTACGAGCCCTAATGAAGAGGAGCGGGCGAGTGTGTTTTGTAATTAAAACCTTCCCTTCATTAGACGGGTCATTCGAGTTTTGTATGCATTTGATAATGTTGTTTTTCCAGGACTTTCACAGAGTCGGCTACTTCACGTATTTGGACGATGCGTTAATTTGTACACGAGTTCATAAAATCCTGTCGAGTGAGACGATGAGTTGCAGCGAATAAGAGAATTAAATGAGATGCGAATTAAATGAGGAACGGCAGAGTTTCGCAGTATAGCATGCATATTCATGCTTCCTGGTCTTTTTTGATAATGTCTCTCAATTACTCGGCCATGCAACGGGGGACTGCTTTGAGCTCAGTCCTTATTTAGTCCGGAAGTGCAGCGTACTTTAACCACGAAACGGTAATTTTTTTATCTGTTTGCATACGATCTCTCAGTGATCGGGTCATACACGAGGACTGCGGGCATTTTATTCCCTTTTCACCGAGCATTTCTTTGCGGAAAATCTTGCTGGAACATCAACAAGCTCGGTATATTTTGGATTTTCGGCATTTAGCCGAAATCCTTTTCAACGATAAACGAGATCCATTGAATTCAACGACACTCGTGGAAAACGAAATAATTGCATTTTGATGCATCGCGCGCAGATCGCAGCAGCGTCAACACGTCGGAAGCAGTTCTGAAGGCTCTTTCCGCATTTGCATGTGTAGATATTTACGTGCGCCGTTGCGCGGGGTCCTGTGCGGGCCTCATGCGATGTTTGACGCAAACAACGAGCGAAACAGGATCTGACGACGAACAAAAAGTGCGTGAAAATAAATACGAAATTTATGACTGCCGTGGCATATCGTTATTCAGCGTGACAGTCTGCCGGCACCCTTTTCAACTTTCCTGTCCCCTCCCCCAGCCCCCAACTTTACCCTTTTTCACCTCCTCGCACTCCCACCTCGACGGTTTCGTTTCGTGAGTTTTCACATCCGCGATGTATTGTATTTTTGTGTCGAGAGAGCGCCGCTTTTTCGCATCGAGAATGTGAATTACCTACGGAAGTCGTTGCGGAGGGGGGCCCGCCTTCAATTTAGCGTGTATCCAGGTTTCACGTTTTCGTAATGAGCGCTCCGAGACGTCTCGAGCGTGAACCGGGTGTATCTGTACATTTTCAAGCCACGCTTTTTTTGTGAGCGAGGGATCTATATGGGTCGTTTGATAACAGATTGGCTCTTAACAGAGAGCGTGTTTTATCATATTCCACTTCTGATAAAGTCGCGCTTTCCGTCAATGGGATTTTGATGGAAAAAATGTAACATAGGGGCGCAGTTGGATGTTTGAAAAAAGCGTCAAGTGCGAGAACGTGAATTTATAAAAGTATTCTTGCTTTATTCGCCGATGTAAAAGTGCTCTTGTCATTCTTTCGTTCGCGCGTTATTTATTCCAAATGATTGTTCGATCGTCGGAGAATCTGAAACCGGGACGTCGAGTACTGGTTTCGAGTGCCGGTAAAACGGAGGTGAAAATTTGAGATGAATTTCTCATAGAAATCGTATTACGCGTTCGTGTTTCTGACAAGGTTTCGCCGGATTTCAGTCCCATTGATACGGCTGAAAGATTAATTCAGTTGACACGAATAGAAGGCACAATCTTGAAAGAAAACGACCTATTTACGAGTGTCGTATGATTCATCGTACCGAATTCATCATCGCGCTAGCTAGGAAGTTTATTAAAATATGCGCCTGAGTCAACCTTTCGAAATGTCGTAGTTTATCGGTGGAAAAAATGAAAAAGGCTTTCATCGAAGTTGTAAATATTCATATCAAGCGACCGAAAAGTGTGTAAATTGTTGTTGAAAAAGTGACGTGAAAGTATCGAAGCGTGAAAAATTCAAAAAGACGCCATGAAGAGGAAAGTTATGAAAACCTTCGGTCGTTAGAATTATCGTTATGACGATCGAATATATCATTCGATTTTTCATCTCATTTTTAACGACGCGTGCAGAAAGTAATTATTACGGCCGTTGAAAGTTACACACTTTTCAACGCATTTAATCAGGATTTAGGATCCGTAATAAAATCTTGATGTAGATCACATCGCTGGAATGAAGAAGTATCTTACTCATCAGAGTGGAATTCGGGTTATAACACGCTCCGCAAATTTCTACACTGTATCCTTGTCGTATACCTCACAAGTTGATTAATGCTTGAAGGGTTGAGAATTAAACTTAATGAGATCAGAGCCGATACATTAGTGTCGCGGAAAATGACGCCCAACAAATTTGTCTCTTTCTTTGTTTATAAATCATCGAACTGTACATTCGGATAATTTCATTGTTGTCGAGTTCTTCAGTATCCGTGACTAATCGCTTCGACGCAGAAACGAAAATGA
The DNA here is from genome assembly GCA_022816865.1 of Zelostemma sp. ZL-2020. Classification (NCBI taxonomy): domain Eukaryota; kingdom Metazoa; phylum Arthropoda; class Insecta; order Hymenoptera; family Platygastridae; genus Zelostemma; species Zelostemma sp. ZL-2020. The sequence continues at coordinate 1,163 of JABFQM010000329.1, read as the reverse complement.
TTGACTGCAAAAACGAATCCTAACAATCATCAGGAGTAAGCAAATCTTGGGTCGTAAATTGAATCAGACTTTCTCAAATGTTTCGAATAACTCACACAATCGAATCAAACTTCAGTAAATTTAGTACGTCGTTGCGTCGTCACATAGTCAAGGAAATTACTTACACGATGCATGTTACAAACTTTAAAATGTCAAACGGGTAATTTGCTGAAAGTTCCACGGATTCTATTTATTCGCCGATAAGAAATGGAATAAAGCAATTACTACTCCTTTCGCTCTCGTCAAAGTTTACATTAAAAGTTGAATGCCTTCCGCATCGAAATCATCGCATTTTACGAAAAGACAGGTGGTCAAATCATTGCCTTGTTATACGTTTTAGTGAACTAAGTTTGAAACTTTGTAAATAATGGCCCAAGGAAAAAAGCTGAATCATATGTACTGGACATAAAAATTTAGTTTTTCCATCGCTTATGAAATAATTGATGTGGTCCAAGGTACAAGCGTTTCCCTTACTTCTGGAAACAATTAGACGATCGGCAAATATGAAGTTCGGTCTATCCATCGCGCCGGAAAATAATGCCGTCACGCGCAAAGACGGAAAGAGAATCTCCGCTCCGTGTATAGTTGATAAAACATTCTTAATTCCATGTATATATGCGTGTGACTCGTAAATGTGAGCATACCGCTGTTTTGCCAACTTTGTAGCCGGAGAAACTTGTTTCCGCAGCCGTGTAACGGAAGGGTGCTGAGGGCGTGCTATGAAGATTATCGAGCTCTTGAGAGACGCGGTATGCGACGAAGCGCGTGTTATTTATGGATATAAAAACGAGTTGCAGTAAAGATGTTTCGTTTATAGTGTCATATATTTCACGTAAATTTTCTTCTCGCACTTTTTCTTCTCGTTACAAATGTGCTATACCTGCACAGAGTGCTTTTTCATACGTCTTCCCCTTAGCGTTTACGCCGCGAAAAAGATGGAAGATTACGATATAGCGCACAACTCTTGCGGTACAGATTCGACGCGCCGCTGACTTTTCGAATGCGAAACACGTAGGTTCAGCTAATCGCAGGAGGATTCGGGAGTAGCAAGACAATCTTCGCCAAATCACCGCAACGAATTGAAAGAGTCCACACGAGTTGCGATCGTAAATATACTCGTGACT
>JABFQM010000328.1:0-39618 GCA_022816865.1 Zelostemma sp. ZL-2020 | reverse complement strand
GGCTCGTCGTAAGCGCCAGTTCCGGGAGACAAGATTCCCTCTCGAACATGACGGTTGTGGAGGTGACTCTAGTCGACAGCAACGACCTCGCCATCGCTCGAGGAGCGACAGCTTTAGCAACGCCGACGAACGTTGGCACGAACTTGGCCGTCGCCGCCGCGGGTGGAATCGCCGACTGGGCTCTGGGTCTCTTGATCGCTCTTCTCCTCCTCGTCGTCGCGTTCGGCTCCATCTTTCTTTTCCTGCATTTACGGAACCGCAGACATAAAAAACCCGGGACGAAACCCGGTCTCAACGGCGAGAGCAACGCCACCGCTTCGAACAGCTACGTCGACCCAAGCGCTTTTGACACCATTCCAATAAGAAACGTCGCGGGAGCGACCGGGAACCCCACGAACGGCGGTAACGCGGGTAACGCGTCTTGTCAGTTCGCTCCTCCAAAGTACGACGAGATCCCGCCTTACGGAACGTCCGGACAATCCGCCCAGCAACAGCAAGCTACCTCCGAATTGTCCGGTAGCGATCAGTCGGGATCTTCGGGACGTGGCTCCGCAGAAGACGACGGGGACGACGAGGAAATAAGAATGATCAACGAAAGTCAGCCGGTTGACTCGGCCAGCGATCTGTCCGTGCACAACACGCAGGAGTACCTCGCCAGACTTGGCATCGTCGATCTTCCACCTTCCGGAACGCCGCGGAGACCACCGGAAGCGCTTCCCCTGGACAGTCTGCACCTGTTCGAAGACGAGGCCGCGACCGAAGCCGACATCGCGACCCTGATTTACGGGAAGATCGGGGAACCCAGTAGACCCACTTCCGGTCTCCTTGAAATCCCCGGGGGACCTTCCATGAACGGCTCGCTCAGTTCCATCGTGCACAGCGAGGAGGAGCTGACGGGTTCTTACAACTGGGACTACCTCTTGGATTGGGGACCGCAGTATCAGCCGTTGGCTCACGTTTTTAGCGAAATCGCGAGGCTGAAAGACGACGCCGCCAGCGTTCAGAGCGGGAATTCGGGGAGTAGCGGGAAGGCCAAGTCGGCACATAAGGCCCCGCCGCCGCCGCTGCTCACTTCCGTTGCTCCGAGGACCCTCGCCGCACCTGCTTTGGCACGGAATATGTTGCCGAGGTCACCTATCAGTCACGACGCTTCCACTTTTCCTTCGGCGGCGCTAAGTCCGAGTTTTTCTCCTTCTTTGTCGCCGCTGGCCACTAGGAGTCCCAGCATTAGTCCTCTGGTCCCGTCTACGCCGCAGAGAAATAGTCAAGTACCTCCAAGAGGGATACACATGAACGACGGGGAACTCAGGATTTGAAAGTTTCCACGAGATTAGTTGTTGGTGAAATCGGGGTCTGGGAAAGGTGGCGATAACGGAGCTGGGCAGAGTTTGATTGTCAACGGGTTTTGAAAGAAAATGAATTTATGGAAAATTATTTAATTGCAAGGGTTGAAAAGTTAAACGATGCCCATCTCTGTTTTGTGATATATGATTGTTAGCCGCCATTAAAGTGATATGTTATTCTAATTTAAAAACTGTACATTTTAGCAGTTTGAATGTATGCCGCGAAGCCATAAACGAAGAGAGACTTATCGAATGTTTCGCAATGAGAAATGGTCGCGATATTTAAATATTTTTTTGACAATGTTTCATGTAATTGTAATTTTTAAGACTGATTAATTGAGAAACATTGTCGGAAGAAGCGTAAGGTCTTGTGAAGCGAGTACAAAGGATTGTTTGATAAATTATTCTACGGTCGTCGAAAATGTATATTTATTTTGTATGCACGGACCATTTCTCGGCTCAGGAAACTGATTGTAAAGCTATTATGTTTTAGCCACGAACCAGTTGTACGATACTTGTTTAGTGAATCCCCGAGCTAGGACTAAAGTTCGGTGAATGTTTAATCTTTGTAAATAATGTAACCCTCGCATTCGATGGGGCGTAGTTGTAAGTAGCATTTGTACATAGATTTCATCAATTCGTTTTTGTTTCACGGCGAAACAAGGCAAAAATACTGAGATTGGGTCTGTATGAAATAATGTATTATAGAAAAATAATGGTCTTCTTGGTGATTTAACCAGAAAACGTTCCCGGTGAGTGAATTCGATGCGACTGATATTGAATAGATTATTATAATTATTGCTGCGGAAATAAAGAAATTGTCGACGGTAAAATAAGCATGTAAATTTACACGCGCGTCCATAACTATGTATAAATCTTCGCGTTTTGTACAAAAATCCTTCGAACGAGTTCTGCTGAGAACTTTAAATAAATGAATTTTCTAGCAAAACATGTAACTTGCAATGATTGAAAGGTCCTGGAAAACTGACAAATGAACGAGGCGAATTGGGTATTTGAAAATGAAGCACGCACGATTCCATATATAAAGCTGCATTTATACAACACGTTGAGTCTTGGGTACATTGACACAAAAATGTAGCATAAAACTTAATAAATTTTGCACGCCTTCATAATGGAATTGATTTTCGTCATCTGTACATATGGTTTAGTAGGAACGCAATTTACATTTGCGGTCTTCAAATTCGAATTTACATCACGAATAAATTACACAATGATTAACGTCAAATATGAACATTCGGTTTCTCCTTTTCGTATATTTTATCTTTTTTTTGCTTTAATGTGTACAAAGTCGTAAGTTCCTATGACAACTTTTTCTCTAAACTTTTCGATACCACCTGTTCTGCACACTTTAATTTTCTACAGTGAAGAAAATCCCGAAAACTTACTCGAACTGTACAAAATACGCAACTGCATCGTACTTTTCTTCATTCTAAATTCATCGCGCTTTTCCATTTTTTTTCTGAACAATCTACTTTACTACGCAGTTTCGCTCTTGCGAAGAGAGAGTCTACTGCAGCATAAAACATGCTTGTACTACACTACGAATGCGTACATGTAGCGTATAAACAGCAATTTTTCGTACGTAGGAAACATTCATTGGAAGTTCAGCCGAGTGTGTCACCGTAATCAACGATTAATACTGCGCAGTCTTTAAACTTATTGATGTTCTGCACGTAAAGTGCTTACGTGGTTTTTTCCCTGTCACCGAGATGGATGCAAAACGCAGGTGACGAACCGTATCAGCATTCATTCTATAAAATAGATGTTTTACTACTCTCTGTCGAGAACACTGGCAAAGTCGAGTAACCCACCGTGCATAAAAGGTGCGCCAGGACAAAATCATCGCTCCGCTCTTCGATTCCTTTTCTCTCGTTACCACTTTCCAGTACCAGTAAAAAAATACTACGAACACTCGGAAATAAAAAGAAACAAAAATTTTGAATAACGAGACTAAAACAGAGTGAATAAATCTCAAGCAAGTTTGTGATTATGTAAATGCTTTAATGTATCATTGAAGAATCACATTGGCTTCTTTTGGCCCCTATGGCAACGTTACATGACGCGTGTCTGTCGCACCTTTTTGATCATATTATTTCTAATGAAAGACGCAGCTTCGCTCGCGCCATCAAATGTCGTTTGCACTCGAAATGATGGCTTCGAAAGCAATCGCTAACTAGGATTATTGTTCACGTCATTTTGTTCTTCCGATTTCCCAAAAAAACACATGTCCACAGGGCTCGCTTATTACGGTTTAGTACAAGTGATACCATATTTACGTACTCGCTACATTAATCTATGACTTTGATATAGTTTTAACAGTGCCAACGCATTCAAAGGAAATTTTTCTTGATATGTTCATTCCCGCACATTACCCAACTTCAACAATCTCTTTACCTTTAAGAAACGGCTCAATTAATTAAGCGATAGATACGTAATTTTTTTTTTAATTAATCCTCACTTATGGAATCACTTGTATTGCGTATGTAAACACTACACAGATTATGCAAGATCAACAATGAACTAAACGCACAATATACTTTCATCGCCCACCAAAGTTGGTGTGTCGAAATAAGGCACCACAATTCGACGCTGTTTGTCTAGTAAAGAGCAATCGATTGTAAATAATCTCAAATTGGAAAACATATATCTAATGTGAGGCATTAATCATCAACTTGGTAGATGATTAATGACGCAAGTTTTGGTAGTGTATCTACAAACTCCAATTGACTTATCGAGTTGTTAGTTATTTCCTCAAATAGTCCAGTTTCGTAACGCTTAAAGGGTAATGTACGATTTTATTCCGCTATTTTAACCCGTAAAATATTAGATCCATGTATTTTGATTTTTAAAATGTTTAAAAATAATTTTCTATTCTATGAAATTTCGTCATACAATCGAAATCAACGAATCTAAACAAATTTACCTCGACACTTTTTTAACTGTGGATGCAATGGAATCAAAGTTAAGCGAGACTATTCAACTTGTAAATTATTGTCTGACTTAAAGTTTGTCAAGTGTTGCGTTAACATTGAAAACGTGCCAATTATAGAATTCGTGTAATGTCATATATTCATGAGAGCAAATGTTTATCGATATTTCTCGTTTTCTGTCATTAAAATGTACATTATCGTTATTATTTACACAGCATTTATGGGAAGCATTTCATCGATTCTGATGAAATGCGTATTGAGAAATACATGTGTATTAACAAACATATTTGTTCGTGGCATTATAATATTACAGATCTCTCCAACGATCTTGAACACTTTTATTTTATTATCTTATTACAAGTCCTTCAAATTGTTATATGTATGTTCTTCGCAATAGGGTGTATATTTCTAGTCAAAAGTTGTAAACTATTTATATCTAATGGAAACAATGAAAAAAGTGTAAAATTTTTATGCTTGTTTGAAAAAATCAATGAATTATGTAATTTTGTACAAATTTAAGGTAGTTCGCGACTTTTCAACGATTCAACTCAAAATTACCGGAAAAATATATGTTATAAAATAAATATCGAACTATCTCTCTGCAGAATTTGGAAAAGATCTCATGTTGAGATTCTTAATTTTTGCACGGCTTTATTTTTAAAGAAAAATCAGAATCTGACGTTCTCTTTTTGCAATTTGACAACAACACGATGACAACGGAAAAGCGCGGAAGTGAAATTTAAAATTTATTAATTCAAATTTATAAGACAAAAACGTCGAATCAATTTTGACTTATGTACAAGTCGTGATCTACCTTAAACTCATACAAAAAGAAAGAAAGGAAGAATGCGATTCTTACTTCTGAGCTTTAAAATACACTAAATTTAATCTACTACAGCTATGGAACTTTTGTTATCTTCATTTAGCAGAAGAGAAAAGTTGTCGATATAAAAAAGTTGGAGAAACCTGTCAGACGAAACCTGAATTTAATTTAACCAGTCGAATTCAATGAACCATCTTAATACTATGTAGTTCGAAAAATTGTTACACAGCCTCAACAATGTTTGCGAACTGTACGCTTGTCAAATGAGCATATCTTAATCCAAGGGTTCAGGGTAACATCGAAAATTGAACGACTACCGTTTTACTGGGCTCGATATTTTTTCATTAAACTTTTGCAATTTCAACGTCACGGCCGTTTTTCCCCCAAAATAATACTACCTCAATGATTGTTTTTTGAATGGATCATTCCGAACTGTTGGTATAAAAAAAAACGATATCAAAACACTGAGGTTTCCCGAAAACAATTTCACTGCAGCGGAAAATGTTCCCTCGGCATGAAATTTCTTCTTTGACAGTGCGATAAACGTCCAACAGTCATGCTTTTAACTGATATTCGGCCGGTAGTCAAACACTTTCCTCCTTGACGTGTCTTGCTAAACTCACCATACTGTAAAATTAAAGAAAGAATAAACATTAAAGGAATCGCCTGAAACTCTATTGGCATGATCCACTCTATCAAGTAACACGAATAATGATGATAATGAAGGGAACTAAAGCTGCGAATGTGTATGATAAAAATCTTATTTATTGAAGTTAATGAGTCACTACATACTATGAAAAACATCCAAAAATATACATGTAACATCGTAAACGAAAAAAACAATTGTTCAATTCAGATGCATGAGTGCGAAGATTAGCCATCACAAATAACAATGACAAAATTTGCTGAAAAAGCGAATATGCACACCGAGAAACCTAAAAACGTGATATCATAAACTTTTACTTTTCACAATGATTATTTGCCCATTTTTCGTTTCGTCTATTCATTTTCAAACATTTTCAACGCGTTACAATATCATATCTTTAGAACGCGAATCGAGAAACTTCAAGACGTTTCGCGATTGTAATTTCGTTTTCTCAGTGTAGGTTTTTTGCACGAGAGATGACTCTCGAACTGGGAATTAAATTCGATGATGATTAGACGATTAATGTTTTCAGTGACGGAATGCAGATGCGGAGAATTCAACGGTTCTACTTCGATATCAATCAACTTTAACATTAAATCCGACGTTCCGATTATTCTACCTACATTCCAGATCGTCTAAAACCGGTATGCATCTACACATTTTGATTCGTCTCGCTTCAGATTTCGATTAATTTTCAATTGCCGGTACGACCGTATCGAATTATGGTAGAAGAAAATTTCATCTTAAAAGATGGTAAAAAATTATGATACACGCGATCATTCGCGATCGCAAAAAATTCAGCCTAGCCCTACCAACAAATTTGTTTTTACTTGGCGATCCCAGCTATCCTTGTGTCATCTTGCATCTCGACAACTATGGTGTCAGGATCCGGCACTTTATTGGCTGAGATGCAACCGTTGGCAATAGTTGTTGGAAGAATGGTTTCCGACTAAAACGGGAAAACGTTAAATAACCCAAACAGATAAAACACATTCCGGCGTTTTTTTCGGGAAACAGATAACTCACTTGATATGCAGCGGCATCCAAGGCCATTAATTCCTTTTTCGAAAGATGTTCAACAACAGCTGCTGCGTAGCAGTCTCCCAGCATGTTGTTGGTAGTTCTTATTCGGTCGCTGCGAACAGATGCAAATTTATGAATAATTTATTACGATTATTCATAAAATGTTCCAGTAGTCAAGTACTTGGACATCATTTTTTCGATTAAATTACTCTAGAAGGTGCCTGTTTCCAAGTTTAACCAATAGTTCAACTGTGTCATTCAAACTTTCATTCATTCGAACTTCTTAAAGCCGAACATTCCATCTCGAATCAGCGCGAATGGTCGAAAAATCAGTTTATTCTTATTAGCCGAGTCGAAAAAATGCAAAACTCGTACTCACACAAACCAATCGATGGCGAACAGCAGAGAAACATCTTGCACAGGCGCATCGATGGCGCTGAGAACCACGAGTATGAGGACCAGAGCAGCACTCGGCACTGATGCAGAAGACACCGATGCAGCTGTTGATGTAAGTCTATAAAAAAAACGTCAATGATGATTTTCAAGTTTAAAGTTTGCGTAGATATGAGAAATATTGTTCTTGACTTACACGACAGTGATGATTTCACCAAAGCCTAAATAAATGCCATTCATTTGGGCAATGAAGATGCTGGCCACTGCGACAAATAAAGCCGTACCATCCATATTCGTGTTGCATCCAATAGGCAGGACGAATCTAGTAACTCTGGTGTCGACTCTGAGCTTTTCAGTCATCAAGCGGAAGGTGACCGGAAGTGCAGCAGCCCTGCACAAAGCTTCGTTAGGAACATCGAGAAACGGTACCACTAATTAATGATAAAAGGGATGAGCCTGCCACTTGGGATCAGCAACACTGCCAAAAGTCATTCTGGCAATTAATGATAACAGTCATTCAAAGAAAAAATCGTGTCCTCGTGTTTTGTCATGTTAAAAGTGCATCTGAAAAGTCATTTTTATTGAAATGTAACTGGACGTTGGTCATCTAAAATATTGCGCAAACGAATGATATTCGAATAATCATCGAGCTCTTCTCATGATTCTTAAGAAGTAAAGGTGAAAAAATTCTTTGACGTTGGAAATCATTTACTGGCATGTGATTCGACGGTTGTACATTTGAATGAGTTTCAATGTTCCGAGCGACAATGGATGTGAAAATGATAATAAACAGTGACCAACAGTCCAACTTGCGCATCGGTGTCGTCGGATCAACGGCCGATGTCATAATAAAATCAACCAGAATGACCTGTAAACGAAACTGCAATACAAACTGAATGAGGATTAGTCTCGAGGCGTCTGTCGCAACGATCGCCGCAGTACTTTTAAACCTGTAACATACACTCACACACAGGCACGTATAAATCGTCCGTTTGCGGCCATCGTTACTTACCAGGACCCCACAGCGAAAGGACCACCTGCAAAAGGCCGCGTGTCGCGTGTTCTAATACATCATCATGATATCATACAGTCTGTTCAGACACACTGTGAGACACGCTGTGTCTCTCAGGGCACAGTGTATTTTCTGCAAAAAGTTAATCCACACACAAAATATTTTGAATTAATGAGCAAGGTTTTTCGTTTGTCATGTTTTACTTTTTTTTGACATATGAGCGATGAAGTTTGGAAGGTTATCTAGAGATACAATTTGTCCATTATTCGGTGGAGATTGTGGAAAACGAGTGGAGCTGAGGGATATTCGATCAAAAGGGGTGCTTTAGCTTTCTCAAAGTCTGGTTAAGGATTCGTATCGTCAAACGAGCTGGAAAAATGATCGTTGATGCGAGCGATCTTATGCGATATTAAGAAACGCAGTGAATTCGGCTCCTACTCCCCTGAGGCCATTCATCGTTGTTCGATCAAGTCACGATCAAGTCACTCCTGCAAAAACATGTGAAGATGCGCCCGAGCAACTGATATTTTTCCAGCTTACTTCCTCCAATTCGTGCATACTTTGGAGGTATATTAAGTAACGGCATTTTTAGCGTGGAAACCCTCCTCCTGCGTCTCATTCTTCCTTTCTTCCTTTTTCGAATGAAAATTAAACATTTTAGAAAAAAAAGCATCTTTAGGAAAGTATGAAGGAGGGTAGCAGGGCGGCGAGGAACAGATTCCAGGCTTCCACGCCCGACCCAGTCCAGGTAACACGGAGTCAGTCGACTTCCGGTCCAAAGTTGCGCGCAGATCTGCAACGTTCTCTCATGTTTACGTTTAATGCGTAACGATCAACTACGACGCCAGTTCCTTTTTTTTCTTCCATTTTTCATACACATTATTCATCCATTAAACGTACTCGTTACAAGCATTTTTCTTCGATTTAACGACATAGAATCGTGGATCAATGACGACTTACTTTGATGAAACGATTGTCAAAGCGTGACTCGAATTAGTAATCGTAGATATAAGGGAGAGTCGGAACCGGAAGCTATCAACATTCTAAGTGCTACCCGGGGCTGCATACCTCTGTATTTTTCTCAGGGAGGTGGCAAACTCCCATCGTGAGCAATGACTGGGAGGGGGAACCTGAACGTGGTAGACAGGATCGGCCAGCTTTCCACAACGTTCCAATTCCTTCGGTTTTTGAACATGCGAAACTCACGCGAAAACGCTGTGTAAGACTTGGCCGAAATACGGATCGGATTCAGGGACCGCCACAGCCTCGCAAAGCCTCCTCTCGGCTAGCTGAAACATACTATCTCATCAATGCATTTTCCCCATTCTTCGGATCCTCTTTCAAGATATTCTTTGCAAAAGCCGGTTTCCTGATCATGTTCGGATTCTAACAAATCAAGCCGAACAAATTTAATCGGCGACGTTTCGTAGGAAAAACGAAAAGGATTCGTATCAAAGGGAAGAAAAGTAGGAGAGAGCACCCTTTTTTTAGTTTGGAAAAACCACAATCTCCAGAAAAACGTAGTTCGAGTACTTGAAATATTCAGTTTTTTCTTCTTTTTATCTTTACTACTATCTCAATTGTTTGCTCTTTTGTTGTACGGCAAAAGTGCTTTCTCCCCTGTAAACAAAAGTAGTACAAGATCGACGATAACTGAAAAGCTTTTACGACGAAAAACCAACTGAACGAGAAATAAAAACGGCAGAAAATAAGGCGAAATGACAGTTCGAGGCCCTGTGAGGCAGGCGTGATGGGTTTGAAGGTGGGATTGGGATCGAAGGTCGACGACTCACGTTGATGCCATGGCGAAGGCGGTGAGGGTGCCTTGTGCGAGACCAGCGTAGAACTTGAAGGGATTCTTTCTCACGATGGCCAAGTAGATTAGTTGCATGATCACGAGCTGGTAGAGTAAAACGCCGATCACTACCGTTACGATGAACCAGGCCAGTTGAGACATTACCAACGCCAAATCGTCCACTGCCAAAATTTTTCCCGATATCACGGAAGTTATGCCAATCGGAGTCAGCCTGAAAAACAAATATCCACGATCACACTTGAACCAAGGTGTTCCAAATCATCTTTTTTTCAAGAACACGATCCGTGACGTTCGCTCATAGTAATCATGTATTATTCAAAAAAATGTTATAGCCCCTAGAACTTCGCCGTGCGCGTTAAAGGACGTCGGAAGAAATAGTCATGTAAGAAATACGGTATAGTATGTTAAGACACGCAAGTTAAATCCAAAGTTCGAGTTCGAAAACGAACGAAAACCTGATTCCAATCAAATTCGCCACAGTTCTGAAAGAAAGCCATTCGTTTGATGAAATTTTTTCCTTGCGAAACTGCATAATCGGTTGATTTAACAGAGATCTTAGCTCAACGTGTCACCTAACACCTGCGATAATCGATGACCACAACAATATACCAAAGTAACTTCGTAAAAAATAAAACTATACACAACCGTAGCGCTCTTCAGTCGAGACCTTTCGTTTCGCGGAATAACAGCGGAAAAATGGCGGTGAAAGCTGAACTTTTGTAATTTCTTCTCTGAAAATGGGTGAACCGATTGATGCGGTGTTTGGAGGGGATCAAAAGGAGAGCAAGGACGAGCCGAAATCCGAAGAAAAATCGAAGATAGCGATAGCGTTTTCGGCTGAACCAGTGTACAACGACAATTGGTGCTTGGACAGCGGGGCAACGTCGCACATGTGCCGGGACGAGAACAAATTCATCAAACTCATCCCCGTGATAAACGAGGAAGTGAGATTGGCGGTGAACAAGACCACGAAAATCAAAGGCCGAGGTACGGTGAGGCTTATCGTGAGTAACGGGGCGGAAAATAAGACTCTGAATTTAGAAAACACGCTCTGCGTTCCGGAACTCAAGACGAATCTGTTGTCGATTTCGAAATCGACTTCGAACGGACGAAGCGTTCGATTCACGGAAACTCACGCGGAAATAATCAACCCTGACGGACTCGTGATTTTGTCCGCGCTTCGAGAAGGCGATTTGTACTTTGTCAAGCCCAACGAAATGCTCGAAACCGAGAGGGAGAGAAAGGAGAATCATTTGAAAACCTGGCACGACCGTTACTGCCACTTAAACGAGTCCGAGTTGAAAAATCTGGTGGAAAAGGACCTGGTGAAAGGCGTGTCGTTCAAAGTCACCGACGAGTTTCCGATTTGCGAAATTTGCTTGCAAGGAAGACAGCCGATGACGCCTTTTCCCAAATCTTCGAGAAGATCCGAGAAACCGTTGGCAATCGTGCACTCGGACATTCGCGGCCCGATGCGCACGATTTCTATTGGAGGAGCGAAATACTTCGTGACGTTCATCGATGACGAATCGAGGTGGATCGAAATCTATTTCATCAAGTCGAAGGCTGAATTGAAAGACGCGTTTGTGAAGTACAAGGAAAAGTGTGAGGCGTCGACCGAGTCTCAACTTCAAACCCTGAGAACTGACATCGGCTTGGAGTTTCTCGGACTCGATTTTGATGACGATTTACAAAAATCTGGGGTTCTCAGGGAAAGAACCGCTACGCTCACGCCGGGACAAAGTGGAATCGCCAAACGGCTCAACCGAACCTTGGTTCAAATGGCGAGGTGCATGCTCTTACAATCAAATCTTCCGCAAATGTTTTGGGCGGAAGCAGTAGCGACCGCGGTTTATATACGAAATCGATCGCCAACGAGGAGTTTGGACGGTGGCATTCCATTTACTTTGTGGTTCAACAAGAAGCCGGAAGTATGCCATTTTCGCACGTTCGGTTGTAAAGCCTTTGTCAAGAATAAAATTTCCGACAAGAAAAATATGGAGTGCATTTTTACCGGGTATGCGTTGGACTCCAAAGCGTACCGTCTTTGGGATCCGGAGAGAAGAAAAATCATGCAGAGTAAGGAGGCCAAGTTTGTGGAAATACTGCAGCCGAAGTTTAAAAACCGAAAGATTTAGACTGTCGGAGGAAATCGCAAGTTTCTATTCCAGGTATTGATTTGAGAAACTTCATGTCTTTTGCAATTTGTCTTGTACTCTTTGATCGTAAACTATGGAAGATTCTCGCAGCTCTCTATTTATGTCAAGGGAGTCACTCATAAACACAGTTCAAAATGCAAATTATAATTTACATGTTTATTCGCTGTCGAAACTTGAAACAAAAATGCATTCGATTTGTTTTTGTAATTTGTAATCTTCACCTTCCAGGGTTATTCGTTGGGAATTCTGAAAATCCGATTACTCACCACATGACGGTCGACACCATGCGCATGATGACTTCGAACACAGCCTTGAAAAAGTCGAGAACAGTTTGTCCCTTTTCTCCAAGGGTGCCAAGGAATGTACCGAACACAAGGCAAAAGAAAACAATCCCGAGAGTGTTGGTGCCGCTCCTGTATTGAATGACTCGTATCAGCTCTTGGTTTTCGAGTACTTCGGCACTCGAGTCTCCCTCCGAGTAGTTGCGGAAACGCGGAACTTTGGGAACATATACTGTATGCGCCTGAAACATTGAACAAATACGTAGCATACCGTGAACAAATTTTTATTTCACCGCGCATAATGCGCTGGAAATTTTCATGTTTATGTACCTGTTGGAATGCCGCTTGAAATATATTGTCCGGGAACATATTTCTGCAAAAACAAACATAATCCATAAATCGAATGTTAAAAAATGCGACAAAAACGTAGTCGAAGAAGGAAACTGAATGTGATTCGATAAGAGAAGGCCAAATAAAGAGCGATTCAAAAATAACGATTTTCCATCGTGATAACCAATCTTTATACCCAATCAATGCCGTTTTCCTTCCTCTGAAGTGCACATACATCTCTCATGTTCTCTATACGCAAACTCTACATGCACGCGATCAATAGCAGTCTATTTTTGATTTATAAAAGAGCCATTCACAATCACAGCAGTACTCTCTTCAATTGATCTTCTGTCTTTCTTTGCGCGTGACCTTAATATTGTTTAAATAGCGATCGTTTAGTTCCCATAAATTTGCAAGCAGGATGCATTTTTTATCACTTTCCTTCAATTGTTATATTCAGCTTGAAAACTATTCGTTCGGTCTTTTCCGTGAAACATTCGGGGGTATTCCATTCTTGCATAACCCCTTATCTTAGGCTTTATTTGGCACATGAGCTATCAAATGCGCCAATGCTTGAATTTTTTTACAGCTTAACCTACTTTACGTTACGGCCAATTTGGCTTCCCGATGCAAACATACCGTCCAAGATCCAGAAGACTGTCCAAAATGTTTACAGCTCTGGCATGTTTTGATGGAGCAATCGATTCCCTGAGCCCGGGGTTGCCAGGGTGTATAAGAAGCACCAATGACGCGCCAAGAATGGCATTCAGCAAAGACGTCAAAATGAAATACAACAACGTACGGACCGCAATCATCCCATTCATTCGCGCGTTCAAACTCGCTGAACCTGAGGTAACGAAATTTCCTTTTAATACTCTGATATCCGGTTATATCATTCTTTGTACTTCAATAATTTATTCTGGATTGTTTGAAAAATTGATTAGTTCTAGCAACGTTGAAATTGATTTGTTGCAAAGAATGTAATATTTGGATACTTAAGAGACGTAGAAATAATTGTATCGGCTCGCAAACGTACCAGAAATCAGGCTAGCGATAACTAGAGGTAAAATCATCAGTTTCAGCAGTCTCATGAATAACTCTCCAGGATAACTAATAAGCATAATCGCATCAGCACCAAGATCCAAGGGTCGTAATCCGAATCCTGAAAATTGTTGAAAAATCACACATTTTCTTCAAAATATTTCATGGAACATTGACATTTTCAACAGGTCCTTCAAAGTTCTAAAATCACGCGAGCGACTTCTCGAAGATGCGTATCTTTGCTTGCACATTTTTCTAGTTGGTATGGAAAACTGCCAGTTTGTCCAACGGAAAATTTATTTTTAAAATGCTCCAGATGAAACCTGTCAATTTTAATCATTAAGTGGCTTGCCTCTTAAATTCTCTGAATAGAGTAATGTTTCAAATTATGTCAGCACAATTTGTAAGCCAATTTCGGTTAAGTGCTTTTTCAAGCGAGATTCACCGAACTTTATCAGATTTTGATTATCCGGATAAACTGGGTTTTGATGTACTTTCCTACTTGAGATTCAATCTAATTAAGATGTCGGAAAAAATGTTGTACATTTTTAGCCGTTTCAAAGAGAGAACTAATTGATGAAATTTTAATGAAAACGCTGAAACTCTCTCGCGGAAAATCGATTGCCTTTGCTTTGATGAAAAGGACATCGTAAAATCCATTTATGTAATCCTCCCCCGCATGTAGTGAAGTTTTTTGCTTTTAACCTGAAGTTTGAACTTGATTATATTTCCTACGCTTTCTAGCGTTAAAGAAAGTATCTAGTTAGACATTATTTCCAAAAAATATATAAGAGAGATAAACAAATTATTTCTTATTAAATTGAAAATGAATATAACTTTCGAGGTAGTCAAAGTACAATTGTGTCATCTGATTGTCAGTGAATTTTCTGTATTTTAATATTTCATTAGTCATCGAAATATTGCAGTGTCAAAAATGATCTGAACGGAATTATCCAAATTGTAAAATAAATGTACATATTTTCCTTTCTATTTTATATTGAGTATGTTCAACAAACAAATAAATAAAGATTGAGAATATTTTAAGAATATTTTTACGCAAAAATGAAGACTTGAAAAATAATAATTTTCATCATTTTATTTTGTAGCTCAAATATTCCCACGACTGTTTTTCTGCGGGTTATAGTTCTTACAAAATAAACAACGGAAAAAGTCTCAACAGAGGATAAAAAACTGACATCAAAGATTTTTTAGTTGGAATTTTCAAAGTTACGGATTTTCTTTCTAAAAATCAACTTCAACGCATCATTTACAAAAAATTTTTTATTCAGTTCAAGCGACCCATCGACCTATTTCCTAAGCACTAGGGTAGCAACACTTTTTAAAATTTATGAATTGCGGCAGACTTTGCACACAAATAAACGGTCCATAAAACCGCAGCGTTAGCCGTATTTTCAGTGTTACAACAGTCTCAAGTTAAGATTTTTGTTTCATATCTTCTCCAAGAACATTAAAAAAAATGGAAAAACACGGTTATTAACGGTACCGAAAAACATAAATTCGAACGATCCAATTAATTCGAGGACGCCGCCTTCCAAGGTACTCTAACCAAATTTATTCATGGATTATAAAAAGATGCCGAAAATTCGTACACAAATGTCTTTCTGTAACATCTGAAAAAAATTATTCCCTACAACGTAAAACTTTCAGTGATGAATATTCAGAAAAACATTAATCAAAAAGTCGGAAATGAAAAGCGCTGCAAAATCCTTTGTACACATTCTTCCCCGTTTGTAAGGTCGATATAACCTTGGCAGTGTAAGCTATAACAAACGAACGAGTTGCATAAAAAAGTTTCGACAGTCCTAAGCCTTTACGAAACACCCAGACTCATGAATTTCCAGTAATAATTGTAATGAGTCGAGAGTTCCGAAAGAAACCTCGCGAATCGACGACACGAAGATATAACGTGACTGTCATGACGCAACAAGGCTAAATTCGAACTGGGTCATTCGTGGCAGAAAATCGAATAGATTATCTAATTTCATTCTAAACGCTGGCGTTATGAGCAAACCCTATTTGGCTAACTCTGTTTGCTCGATTGCGACGTTACCGAAATTTCAGCCAAATTTTGCGCCCTGATTTTCTTCGCTGTCAACTCTGGTATCTACTGAATTATCGTACTCACCAAGAACCGCTCCTAGAACTACTCCGGAAAGTGTGATCAAAAGAAGAAGATTCTCCCGCATCCACTTTCTGGTGTCTGCTGTCATCTTACGGGGACCCTGCGAGGCCGAGACATCCTGGCCACCCATTTTGGCGAAAAGATATTCGGAGAATCTCGAGGACGACTTGTCCTCCATCTCTTCACCAGCCGCACGAGCCGATTCGGATCCCGAAGATCCGGGCTCCCGTCCTCGGGATTGTTCGCGGCGTTCTGCGGGTCCCCGGTAGCACCACGACGACGAGAGGTTGCCGTTTTGGGGGTGTTGCTGTAAATTCGTGCGAAAGGACCAATCCCGACCTCCGAATAGGCGCTCAAGTAGCCTGAGGGCCTTCCACCGGCCCGTTGACTCGATCGTCGTACCGGTTTATTACAGCCCACTCGCGAAGAGATTGCTGAGACTGGTCAGTCTCGAATGCCGCTTATCTAAAACGACACATAGATTCCGCCTTTTCATTCACACCTTACATCGCGTTACGTACTTCGTCATCTTATTAAGGGATTTCAAGTGTCGACGTGCTTCTGCGTCACTGGCATTTTCAATTTTTATTCACAATCGTTACGTCGTCGGCTTATACATTTTCGATGGAAATATGCTTTTAGCATGAATTTTCAGGTCTAATCGACACAGGAAATGATTTTTATGGTCAAGTGATTATAATTTATCAATGAATGAAGACACTGGCCATTACCTTACATTTCACAAGTATAGATATGTAATAAAATTTATCAGAGCGGAAAAGTAATTAATCAAAGAAATTCTGGGACACTAAAATATCATCTGAACTGGAGGAAGAAGATATTTGTTAAATTCTCAACGTTGCACTTTGCTCAAAGAGCTTTTCTTGAAGAAAAAGAAAATGGAACAAAAAAGGTTCGCGTTATTCCGAAATAACATCTACGAACTCCTTCAACTGAACATTTCAAGGTTGCGAAGTTGAAACGGTAATTGTAGAATTTGTTTATCGATCAATCGAGAGAAAACAAATCGACCCTGAAGAAAAACATAATTATGTTCGAAATGTCGGCCGTATCATTAAAACTTTCAAAAACAACGAATGTTTTTTTTTCTGTTCCTAAATATATCGATATTAAATAAATGATATAAATTTTGTCCGAGAACACAATATCACTTTACGTTCCCAATTAATTCTTGCGTTCTTCAATTATAAATTATTTTATTTAACTGTGAACTCGACAGCTCAAACATTCTACAGCTTTCAATTCTAATTACCTCTATTATCTCTCTCATTAATCGAACAAATTTGAATAATCAAGATCAATGAATTTTATGCTTTCGCGGCTACACCAACCCCAAATTGAATGATGGCAAATGTTAAATAGCTGCGATCAGTTCCGTCTCCCTCGGACGTAGTGTCAATTTACTAAGTGCACTGAATACAATTTACAGTCGGATTGATTGGTATCTCGACCCGTGAGCGTGGAACATTCATTTGAACAATAAAAACTTTACATTCGACTTTAAATGAAATTTGAATGCCACAAAGAGTTTCAATTAGTCGGCGCGGTTTTATCTCAACAAGATTTTAAGTATGTGGGGTGAACGTATCGTTGAATCATTTTCGATTGCTCTTTTTAGTAATAAAAGCTACTGAAATCTTTTGTACTTACAAACAATTCACTTTTATTTGAATTTATGGCTTTTTACAGAAATGTGTTGTATGATACAAAATATATTGTTTAATTGTGAATGTAAAATATTGCAATCGCCAATGGAAGCTCAGAAAAAGGTCAAGTTGAAAAGTTCAGAACATATTTGCATCGATCGATTGACACTAATTATCCTCTTCATTAGTGAAGTTTGTTCACTTCATGTATTCTACACGTTTCCTCTTTGTTTCATTTTGGGAGCGCTAATGAATACTTCAGGTATCAGAATGGAATGTTACTCGTGTTTAAAATGTATAGTAAACAACCCTTTTTTGTCTATCTCTTTCAATGGACGACGTAACTAGTCTCTAACTATTTCTATTTTGCTCAAGGTAAAATATTAACCTGAAGCTATAGCTAATGTTTTTTCATCTTAGAATCGTGAAATTTGTGCAGCGTGAAATTGTTATAAATTTTTACTTAATACATCAACCAATTAATTTTATTGTAATAATGAATGAAAAGAATTCAATTATGGCAAGATTCCGGAACACGATGAAACAATAAATTCCTTTTTAGGAGTTTTATGACACTGGCGAATCGATATAATTCACAAGAAATAACAACTTCAAAATCAACTTTCAGATCTCAAAATAACAGTTTATTCGAGCAATGATATCGTAAAAAATACGATGAGTTCCGTAATGTATGGAATTAGCAATAAAATAAATATAGTAATAGTAATAATAACATATTGAGAAGTTCATGATCTCATATTTTACTGCAGTAAAAAACTTTTTATGTTCGTGGTGACTTAGTTTTATGAAAAATTGTAAAGTAATGAAATTACCCGTTCTAGGGATGCAATAGCATCATCAGATAAGACTTGATGATAAGTACTTTTTTACAATGAGTCACAAGTTCCGTCAAAGGCTTACAATTTTTTTTTCAAGGTAACTTTTATTTCCATTGAAACAGTACACACCTGTTCTATTCAACTGAAAATTGATAACAACAATTCCATTCTGTTATTAACAACTTTTTCATGGTCAATAGTAATCTCCATGTTCACATCGTACGGTTTTTTTTTTAAACTCACTAAAAAATATAAAATTGTTATATAAAAAATAATTCACCACGCAACAAATGAAAAATGATAATATTCTATAGATTTAATTTTAAAAAAAATGTGGTAAAAAAGTAGGATTCTTCATTTACGCCCAAAACGTTGCGGTTTAAAAAGATTTTAGAAAAAGGCTTGCTGTGAGGAAATTGAAATGAGGTATCCATAAGTACAACAAAGGAACACACTGCACCGACACGAATTAAACGGAATAAGGCAGGGTCGTAAATCTGAACTTTTGCCACGACTGTAATGGTAGTAATAAAATTTGAATGTAGTTTCCGCACAAGCACCCTGTATGCGGCAATGACCCAGTACCGGAAAGTTATTGTCTCCCGAATAAAGTCTCTCTTGTCGCTCTCAAACTATTTTAGTCCGCAGTGCTTAACGTACATGAATATTTTAATATCATCCAAA
Source organism: Zelostemma sp. ZL-2020 (assembly GCA_022816865.1). Lineage (NCBI taxonomy): Eukaryota > Metazoa > Arthropoda > Insecta > Hymenoptera > Platygastridae > Zelostemma > Zelostemma sp. ZL-2020. The sequence continues at coordinate 20,467 of JABFQM010000328.1, read as the reverse complement.
ACAATAATTTAACATTTTTGGACTCGAGTTCTGTCCTGGCACAAAGTCAACTCCACATATTCACACGACGTTTCCTACGAACATTTTCTAATAATCTGAAAACTAACGGAAAACTGCCCCGAAAAATGTACAAAAAATTTGTTTTTTCAATTTTTATTGTACATTTCAATATATTTATAATTTTATCGTACTAGCGCATTCACCCCCGAGGTATGGGAAAAGGTTGACCACCCGCTGAAATGATGCACATAATAATTCATGAAAATTCATACGGAGAAATCAATACTTGTGAAGTTATAGCCCATGACACTAGACACCCGTAGAAAATTCCCTGACGGGAGGTCCCGTACAGGAATCGCATGATTCTGTTTCTATCCTAATTTTCCGCTCTGAAAATGTTATTACCCGACGATGTTAAAGCCGCAAACCTAATTCAGGCCAGTTCGGATCGCCCAGATCCAATCCAGCTTCCGAATCGGCAAATCGTGCCTAAATGAATGTGTTAAAAATGTAAAAATCGCTCACATTAAAAACGTGCCAGAGCCTCTCTGTCGTAGGGTGGTTTGCAGCTCGAAAATCTAGGATGGTAATGCCGGCAGCGGAGGTTTCGTAGTCCCAGGAATCGAGGATCTCTTGAAAGGGCGTGGACCACTCGATGGCGTGAGATTCTATTTCTTTTTCTGCTTTTGTACGCCCTGAAATCGAGTTCTGGACTCGTCCTGGACCGGCAAGGGTACCTCGATATGGCACGGGGAATCGTGCTGTTGCGCAGGGCTGGTTACCCTGTGAGTGAACTCCCGAAAACTGTTGCTCTATTTAAACCGAGTCAGATAGCTTCGTTGCACTGGGGAACCTGAGGCTCACTAGCCGAATTATGGACTGAACTTTGATCTCCTACAGTTTTGTCAGACAATGTCGCTATCCTTTGCCAGGGCGATACTGTAAAAGATTCTGCACGTTACACTCTTCGCGTAAGCTAAGCTCGACTGGCTAAGTGCGGTCGGCCATTGCCGTATTGATTGCTCGAGCTGGTTCTATACGATGTTCTGGAAGGTCCAGGACGCTTGCGCGAATGGACTTACCCTCGCAGAACTGGAAGCTTTCCAGGCGACCGATGTGTTCGATCTGCAGGCTCGATAAAATGAAACACCCCGGTTCAGAAAAAAGATGCGTCAATACTGCACAGCTGATGCTTTGATGGATTACTTCCGATGCCATTAATTACAATTTAAATATACAATTTCTGGGCGATACGTTTAAATTTGGAATTTGGGCTGGACAAGTAGAATTATATTTGATATTTCGTGATGAATGAAACCTTTCATTCCGTTATAAAACACGTATTCTTGACTGTATGACGGTTAATGTCGTCGGAAATTTGCACAACGTAATTATTTGTGTAGTTGTTTTTAATGGTAAATTAATGCGATCTGAGAAGAATGATTTGCAATCAGACTTTGGCAACAAAATAATTATTAGAGAATTAGAAAACGCGTTTTAGAAATTTAAAGCTTTGATTTGGCGCCAAGGGTAGAATGTCGGATTGATCGAATGCCTGAGTTACTGCGCAGTCGTGAAGTGAACGAATCTCGTCGTGTAGAAAAGAATATTCGAAGTGACGAACGAGATTTTGGCCTTGATAAAGCCGCAAAGTATTCTAAAGTACATACATTTACGTACATTTTAATACGAAAAATCGTAAACATGAAATAATAGATATTGTATACAAATATCATGCGTTGGTAGGAATTTTGAGCAACTGCAGCTGACTAGATTAGAGGGCACTAGTGATGCACGAAATTGCTCTTTTCCGTACCTGTAGCAAAATATGTTGACTGAAAAAGAATTAAAATGATGAAAATTCAATTTATCTCGGGGGGAGAATTAATTAAACTCAAGAAAAAGTTGGCGCAATTTAAATTCATCGAACTTAGTAACTATTTAAATGTTCAATCGGTAGATGAAACGATGAAAAGTCGTCTTTGCAAAACAATAAAGGAAACATTGATTTTTTTTTCGAATGATTAAATATTTCCGTCAAAATTTAGGGGATGTAATAAATTCCTGGGTATCTTTTTATTTCTTTTTCTTCCGCGTATATGTTTTTTACTATTCCAGCATAAAAATAAGTAATAATGTTCATCGGTCGCTGCGAATAAAAATAAAAATCTGTTGCCTTTTCTACTGGTAGCAAACTGTTTGAACGATCACATTAAATGAAATTCATTACTCAATTAGACATCATTTCTCGGTAAATTTAACTTTATTACTTGTACTGACTTATTGCGGAGTCTTTTTCAGAGCTTTACGGCTCCTGTAAAAAGAAGTGAGTTTTCTTTGAGCCTTACATGTACTTTATTCCAGCTGAATTGCAACTGAGTTTTATGCATGAATTATGAGATGTAGATCAAAGTTAGCAAATTTCAAACGTTTCGCAGCTTCCATTTAGTCGACATGATCGAAATAGAAATTAATATTTTGAAAAAACGAATACATGCTATCCATGCTTTATTTCGCACTGAACTTTGAGGGAGCTCAAATTTAGATAAATAAAAGCCTAAATTTTCAATTTGATTAGAAAACGCATCATTCTTCAGTACATTTCAGAATTATTTATTTTTACATGTTTGCAATGACTTTTTTACAATAAAGTATGGTGAAAGAATAAATTGATAATCATTTGCGAGTATAATAAACAATGGAAATTATAAATAGAAAATACTGTATGAAAGCCTTGAATTGTTTGAAAGTGCACCGCAGAGTGACACAATTCATAACAGCACTTATATAATTATTACTTGACTTCGCGGCTGTTGTTGCAATGAAAAAAATAATTGAATAAAAGCAGCATTGTTATAAAAGTTCTTCAGAGAACTTTTTCTTCACTGCGGTGTCGTTATATTTTTCCAATTACTCTCCGATAAGGTAATCGATCAACTTCGGGATCACTCAATCATTAGAAGTACGTACGTGACTTTTTTGAGTTTAAAAGTAATTCTGAAAAGAAGCGATTATTTCATCCCATAAAGTACCATGCTCCAGTCTCAAGTACACTCGTCTCTTAAAGTCAATAAATTTCGACTATTCCCAAGAACACAAAAAAACATCCAACAGAAATATTTGTAAATTTTTTTCAACAAAAAAGCACGTCGAATCAGGGCAATTGCAAAAATTTCAAAAATTTGTGTACGGTTGAAAATGTAGAATTTCAATTTAAAAATCTCTTCGAATCATATACACGAGAGATTTCACCAACACTGCGAACAGAAATATCCAGAGAAAAATTGCTGTTATACAACGGATTCAATTTGAAAAATTGTTCCAAATTTTTCTCCGCCATTCGAATGCGCCCCTCAAATTTCATTTGAAACTTCCACTTCGTAATGTGCAATCGATCAGGAAAATTTCGTACGGCATTGGCAAAGTTCAATTGATATAGTTGGCCGTGATTTTCCCCGAGAAAAGAACAGTTCGCGGCCAACGTTCACTGGTGCTCTTCCACATTGTTTCATCGTTCTGAAGTAGATTCCTCGCTACTCTCAAGAACAAAGAGGCTGGCTTGGATATGACACATCCAGATATGAAGCTTGAAAAGGAATGCGGAGCGCAGCAATCTCGCGAAAACTTGTCGAGAAACAAATAAAACTTTTCGATCTACATTTTCTATTTTTCGTGATGCTCGTTAGTAATGTTTCGCAATTAAACTTGAGAACGAAGTTCTTAAGTTGCGACAGTTGTTCGATTAGTGCGATACGGACAAGTGACTATAGAATCCTTGTAATTTGAACGGGATATGCAAACAAAATTAATGTCAAATACAGGTATCGATGAGAGTGCCGGGGAAATGATATTGAGCGATGAAGAGAATGGAGGCAAATCTTGCTAAGCGGATTAATGTCAATGCAATCGTTCACAATTTCGCACCAAGCATGAATAAAGGGAACGCCAACTCGGCCAGACAAGGGCCATTATAAGCCAGCACGTAAAGCTGCGTCAGCTTGAGCTCTTGACTTCCAGCTTGTGTCATGTGTTTCTCTCGTTAGGACGATGGCTCAATGCTGCCGTCTCTTTCGACGTCTTGGTCCTCGAAGCGCTCTTTTCCCTTTCGTCTTAACAACGATTCACTAGGTCAGGAGAACCACCTTCAAAAAGAAAGTAGTTCCATTCAATTCCGAAGATCATCCACGAGTGATAATTTTTACAAAGTTTATCCAATATTATTCCGGTTTTATTATACTTCCCAGGCCTGATTCGACCTAATTTCTATCTCCACCTGAACAGGTTTGATTAGACTGAAAACACTAAATCTACCATCTGAATATTTCTTCGTGTATGCAAGAAAAAATTCAAATCTGATCGGTTATCTGATCAATTCAATCAGATCCGACCATGTTTGACCGTAACTGACCATCCTGAAAAGGACAATTTCATCAGATATCTAATCAAGTATGATAAGGCCTGATTGCTATAATCAAATTTTATTAGCACTGAACACGTTGACAAAAATTTGGTCTAATCGAGTCTGATCAGATCTGATTCTCTGCTGTTGCTTCGTAAGTTATCGAAATTTTTTTCCGATAAGAAATAATGGATAAAAATAACATTCTATTACACTTAATGAATTTTTGAGGACTACACTAAGAACATCTTTTAGCCATTCTAATGAACAAGATTTAGTTCATTTTCAAGACAACAAAAGACTGTAGTTAATACTTTTGAGCTAGCGTAAACAAATAAGCTGTTGAAGTAAAATGATGACCAGACTATTTGTCCGGTGTATTACTTTGCACTATCAATATTAGATGATTCGATTAATTACTGAAGTTTTGGTTGTTTCTACTAAATACTTCAGTTACTTCAATGAAACATTTCTCGACGGAACATATTCAGTTGATCTGACTGCAGCACATTTTTCTTGGTGTATCAATTATTGAACAGCCAAGACCTAATTTTCGTTTGCTGAGAGTCAAACTTCAAAATCAATAATTGATGGCGATGACGATGACACAAATATCTATGCAAAGTAAACATTACAAAGTTGTCGCAGCATTCTGATATTCAAATTTCACCTTGAATATGCAATTCGCGGTAACACAATCTGTTTTCGGAAATTTTAGTGTAAATTATCAATACTACGTTTGTTCATTACGCTTTGGTCGAACTTTTGAAGAAAATTAATTAATTCACAACAGAGCATAATTTAATCGATACTTGTAACTATTGAATTCCACAGAAACCACTAAATATCGGGTACTTTAACTCAAATTCAATTAAATAGAAGGTAGACCAAGGAGAACTCAATAAAAGGTCAATAAAATAAAATACCAATTTTTTGTAATTCGAACATTTTCAAAAATCTCTATCGTTTTTCAATGGCCATTATTTTTCAAGTTAAAAATACTGTTTTTTACAAATGGCGCTACGTCTATTCAACCAAAAAATTCTTCTCTTGTGAGGATTCACCAATTCAATCATCTTTATCGACTAACCGATTATGCTGTATTTCCATCTAAAATGAGCGAATTACTACGAATATAAAATGCAATTCAGCAGACCGGAGTTTTACGAAATTACATTTCGAGAGCTAAAGCTGGAATGGAAACGTTTTCAAAAGTTGATTTGAAAAATCAAGTACAAATGTAAGATAAGATTCTTTTCGGTCTAGGATCACTAGAAAGATTGGAAATTTGATAAACTAGCTGACGAAGTCGAAATGTCGTCTCTCTCAATTGAATTCGGAATTGTATGTGCAGCCTTCATTAAGACCAAAGCGACTCTATGTCAACTATTCCTCGCAATATTCTGCTGTGATATGTTAAGGTCTCAGAACTGCAATTGATAAATGAAGTTTACGTATCACGCTTCATAATAACGTTTTGCCTGAAGCCAAGCTCTATTTCTCGCCTGAAAACATTTTATTCGCTTTCGCTTCAGAATTTGGAAGGGTAGATTTGGCTCTTATATGATTCATTCGAGCATTATTAAATGAAAAGCTGAACTTCAATTTTTTATTGCCAATAAACAAATCGTGTCCAACATTTTGTTGGAAGGTATCAAATTTTGTCAAACTCATTTGAAGTGGAATATACAATTAGTTTGGGAAATAAATTGGATATTGAAAACTTTCCTCCTTGGCCCCTTTTTATATTCTATAGTTATTTCGAGTTTAACAAGGCAGTGAACATACTGGTCCTTTCCAGAAGTGCCATCAATATATCTCACATCTCCAGCATGACCTCCGCAAAAACTTTCGCGGCGATTCGAATCAAAGATCATTATTTTTACACCACTGGGTCGTGAAAAGTCGTGAATTCGAACGATGTCATCATAAGTATTGAATCATTAATTTATCGTAACCGTATTTTCCCCCGCGCCCAATTTTTCACACTATCAGGCTTTTCGATATACCCAGTCAAATTTATTCATTTTCGTCAACATTTCTGGTATCAGAATCGCAAATCTTCTCAAGCGAATCTAAAATTCATACAACAATTACACGTTGACGTATTTTGATTGCAATTTTTCGTCCATTCGTGAATTGCCAGACCTTTATTTTAAACGTCATCAAAAACTTCGACGTTACTGAATCAATTCATCGAGTCATTGTCAAAAAGTTTTATAGGATCAAACATAAAATTCTTCATCCAAGATGACGGGCAATACTGATACCCTCTGCAACGATTATTCCATATGACGGCTTTTTTCCGCTGTTTATAGAGCTCTCTTTTTCATATTTATGAGCCAGGGATTTCGTTTGCGGATGTATAGAAATCTCCGGACGAATATACTCAATTACACATAGTGGGCAACGAGCTGGTGAAAATCCCTACGGATGGGGAGTGCTAACAGAGACTGCAATCAAACTTTAGAAATGATGCAGTACTGGATTCGGATATCATTTGATTTCAACCGAGATGTATAATCCAGGATACCCTTTTGCCAAGACAGAAAAGTCTAATTTATTGAAGGTTATGATAAATTTTAATATTTCTAATAAGCCAAATCGAAATCCCGACGTTTCCGACAAAGCATCACCGAATCACCAAGATGATGAACATTATTACGTGCAGAATCATTTGGATGAAAAATCCCTGAACAAAAATGAGTTCTAATCAGGCCTGAATCATTTCCTGAGAATAAACAATGTTTTTTGCAGTATTTATATTGTACTAAATTACCATATCGGATTCTTAGTGTCCTCGTTCCTTGATACGATATCAAAATCTTCGACACTTCCATTTAATGTCAAAGCTGTGATGCAGTTATTGCGCCTCTTCAGTACCCATCTAGTTCCGCGCAAAGGCAATTATCTGCCTTTCCCAATAGCAAGTTTCTCCCGCGTGTGTTACACGCAATAATCTATAGAAGAGTATGCTAAGAGGCGTCACGAGTTTGACTACTTTGTGCACGAACTCCAAGTTACTCGCAATATCATACTTGCTTACTGAAGTAACCACTTCGAAATTGCACGTCGTTTAACGTCCAAAACTTTTCATCATTCAACTTGAAATGTTCTGACGTTTCCATTTACATTGGGAGTGCAGATACCAAACGTAACGCATATGTGGTGAAGATGTCTCGAAAGTAATGAACGTCATTTTGACTCTTGAAATGAATTCAGCGTGTTTTCATTTTCATGCAACAGATGCAAGTTTGTAGGAAAGGGGTTTCCCTCATTTATACAATGAGAGTCCAAGTGCGCGATTTGCATGTGAAAAGAGATCAACGTTTAGACGGATAAGTATCCCAGAATTAATGTCACGAATGTAATTCTGTCGCGAAAACGTATGCTGGAATCCTCCGAGCTTTCAGAGACTATGCAAATTAAGTGGGAAGCGGTTTATCATTTACTGCTTTTTACTTCTCGGGAAAATGCAGGAAAAGTTTATATTCTTAGAGTGACAGGAACTGTCAACGGATTTCGTAAGAACAACCGATATAAACCAACGTGCGATGTCCCCAGAGAAATTCGACGGGATGTGCGATTTGGATTCACGGCAAAAAATACGACACATGAATTTCGATCAGGTTGTATTCCCGTTGAATCGCGCACTTCTATTTTTGCTTGAATCTATAAGTGTACCAAAAATTGAAGAATATTCATATGCTGAAATAAAGATTTTCGATATTTGATTCCTCAGTTTTACTCTTTTCAAACTGAATTTCAACATTACTGAACCCTTTTGTGTTCTATGAAATACGTTTCCGGCTCTTTCATTATACATCTTTCCTGCATTTCAAAATTTTCCAAGTGTAAAAGTTTTTCCAATAGACGTACTTTCATCCCTTTTTGTTTTTCGGGAGAAAAGGATTCGGTAGGAGGTTTGCCGAGTCTGCGCAGCGGCCAAGTTACGTACATCTAATACGAAATCTGTCGAGATTACAGTGCGCGAACCGCCTCCGAGCGTTGCGGTTGCTTTTGTCCGGTTTCTTTTGAAAATTCAAGTTTCTGTTGTGAATAAAAAGAGGCTTGACAAATTTGATAGAGCTTGAAAAAAATCAAAAGTGATGCCGCGAATCTCATCAATGTCAAATCACGAAGGGAGCGTTTTGAATGAAAAAAATTGAGGAAAGTAAATAAAATTGTTTGAAAATGTGTAATTTGTTGAATAGTAAAAAATCCGATTACAAAGACCGGTATGATGGAATACAACAAAAAACCGTTTGAAAAATAAAAAAACGCGATGATATCGGAAGAATAAGGTTTCCCGCTTATTCAGATGCTTTTACGATTCTAATCCCAGTAAGTAATTAATATCGAAAGTTAAACTTAATTATAATAAATTACAATATTCATGATTTTATTATGCCCTAAATCCACCTTTGTTTCCATCGAATTTTCAGTTCAATCTGAGATTGCCCATGTAATATTAATGTTTCTGATAGAAACATTCACTGCCTCGATGCGGAAATGGTGTCATTGAGGATGTAGACCTTCGGATTAACCCCCAGCTGATTAAATTTACGGATTTTTCTTCTAAATTTGCCATGATCCTATCCATTTTAAGCTTAAGACCGCGCAGAAATCAGCCTCTTCATATAATGAGAAATTCGCAAGATAATCTTCTTACGGATAAACAATGAGCGTTGGAAAAAAAATTTTTTTTAATCTTTTAAACCGAGTTAAATAAATAGCAATAAACGTTTTTTAAAACAAATTCAAAGTCAATAAACTCGCTCAGAAAATGTTAAGTGCGAAAAGAAATGAACATAATTTTGAATAAATTGATGCTTCGTACTTCGAATTTATTGAAAAATCAAGAACACCAATAAAAACATTGAACTGAAAATTCGATGGAAATTAAGGTGATTTTTAATGCATAATAAAATCATGAATATCGTAATTCGAAATTCGCAAAAGAGAATCACATATTTTATTTGTTCTCTCGAACGAGATAATTATTCTTTTTCATACTTTAATTAGATTTTGCATCCGCTAATTCTCATTTAAAAACATAATATCGCGCAAGAGAGAAATAAAATAGTTGTTGAAGTAGTAAAATAATTCTCGCCAGAGTTCAAAAGCATGTCACTTTTACAGTGTCTGCATATTGCATGAACCGTTCGGAAAAATACCTTTTCCTCGTTCATCGAGCGGTTATTTGGCTAAGTTCCCTATCGAAAATAGTAATGTTAATCGACAGGAATAATTAAAATACTCATAGCATAAGCGGCTTAAAAGATTATCAACAGAGTTTCCACACGTTGATTGAAAAAGAAACGATGATAAAAAATGAAATGTGCAAGAATGTAAAAGCATAATTTAATAATAAAAGAAAATATATCGGACGCTTCACTGGATAAAGATAAATAACTAGAGTGTCATAAACGGAAAGTTTTCTCAATCCGATTCCATAAAGTACACATGTGCTATTATTATTTACTCGATTACGTCTAAAATAAAAGTTCTTAGATTCTCCCGACTTTTCTACACGACGAAATGTACTCGTTATTTAAAAGCAGAGCCAAGCAAAATTACATTTTCCGAATGTTTGTTCTGCGCTCAAATTAAAAACGTTCGTACTGTTAATTGTTTGAATAGAACCGGAAAGTAGTATATTTTTAGCAGTTAATTGGAATATTTGCATCACTCCTAATCTCATTATTCTTCACAAATGGCAATATTCACGGCGTAATGAAATTTGCAATGGAACGTAACTTATGTATCTCCTGAAGTAGCGCACTGTTGAATTTATAACGGGAAAAGAAGTTAGCCTGATGGCAAGAGGAAAAAAGGCGAATAATTGATGTACAATTCAATAAATGAGGCGGAAAATGTTGGTAGAAATAGCACTCGAAAGTTGGAAAGACGTTGTCGACTAAAAAGCAATATTCTTCACTGCCACAGAAAACAAAGAATTCTTTACGAAGAAGTTTGGAAATGATTAATTGTTACCTTTCATAAGCATTGTTACGATACAAGTTCGTAATCGCGGGTGTTTTCATCTGTAATAATCGAAGAAAAATCTTCATCTGATTTTTTAATTCTGTTTCATTGATCAAATGATTACAAGTGAGGTGAAATTAAAAAAGTTTTCCTCTACAAAGAATCCCAGTCAAACAATGCTATCTCATATACAAAATGCAAAGTTTCCATGGAAATTTTATGATCGAAATTCGTGTAACTTTCAACGATTGTTACTTTTGTTTAACTTTGCGTATCAGAAATCCATTCGACAAATTTAGTTTTTAATCAATCGAAAGTTTACAAGAAAACTTGAATTTTTGAAGCTAAACGCTTTACACAATGCAATTCGAACTTTTTTCATTGACCGTCGTTTATCTCTGATTAAAAATGTACGATCATTCGAACTAATCACTTTATCTTCAGGTAAAAATGAAGAAATTGCGTGTACGAATCAACTTGTTCGTGTTATATTTAATTTTTGTTGGAATGACAATTAAAATTTACATTTAAAAGAGGGTATCACAGAAAATTCGATTCGGTAGAAACGTAGAATTTTTAAGTAAACTCTGTCACGAGAAAAATGTAATTGAAAATTAGCATACCTGGCGAAGGCTTCAAGAAGGTCGCGTCTAGCTAATTCCACATTTTCTTCTTGATGTTTATTGAAATTTTACAGCAAATACAAACAAAAAGCCCCATCAGATTGCTTTCAAAGAAATCACGAAAAGTTTGAAAATCCGCAATAAATAAATAAGCTACTCATCAATTTTCAGTTCTTGTCAAATCACGTTCGTCGCTGAAATTTGCCATGGGGAAATACAATTCGCCTCACTTTTTTCCCTTCAATTATAAAAACGTAAAATTCGTTACGATATCACTGTTCTATTTCATAAGTGACGATTCGGAACAATGCGCTTCGTATCGTTGTATTTTATGGCGGTAATAAACTTGATCGTGCACATGTACTATTTACGACACTTTTGTAATTAAATATACACAGGAATCTGCAATTAATTTCGTAAGCCCAGTCGTAAACCTCGGTGTCGCAAGTGTTCATATGCTATTTCGTGAAGATCGATACTTTAATTTGAAAAGAATGAAACTCCTTACAAATTCACCTGTCCCAATGCCAAACACGAGAAAATGTGTTCATTTAATAAGCAATAAAATTGTCTATCAATAAATTTATAGTATCAAGAGAGCTGTAAGCAAGAATCGTTGCAATTCTAAACACGAATTTCCACTCAGCGCTCGAGCATAATAAAATAATTACTGCCAAGTAATGCGCTCGAGATTTAGTGTAAGCAATCAATGATCAAAACACATGGACCATTGGAAATCAGCACATGCTCTTGGGGACGCGAGTACAGTACACAATTTCTGATCTGTTCAAGTCACGTGATCGAAGGTTCGACCCAACTCATTCCAACGCTTGTCGTCCCAGCCCTTGGGTTACCTTTAACAACCACTCTACCAGTCGTTGGATTTTATCAAATACACTTCACTCTAAACTACTCCAGCTCGTAATTTTGTAATGAGTTTAATAAATTCGAGTGTCATAAATTCTCCAATATAATACGCGTTACTTTTTCATTATTTGCTTTAAAAAAGGCATAACTTTCAATGGATAAAAAAAATCAAAGGAGAGTTGTATTCAACGTCGGCTGGTTACGGTTATGACAACTTTTATTAATAATATTGTCTGGCGAGCTTCGTGGCAATTTAACGGGAGAAACAAAATCTGATATCTGTCTCAGTGCTCGTATTTTCTTTGCGGGTTTTATCGAACGTACTGTGCAGCAAATAAGAAATAATACCGCGGGTGACGGAAACAATTCCTGGCGGAGAGACTTTTGTGTCAATTCGGATGTTCCTATCCCCTGCTTACAGTGGCGTTCTTTTCTTTTTTTTTTTATAAATAGGAAAGCATTTCGGCACGGAGGTACTCGACGAATCGATAAAAATTTCACGGGAGCAACGACGCTTTTCGAATTTATCGATCAAATAGCAAATAACGGAAGTTCTTCGCGTTTCCTGACCTAAAACCTTATTGGTTTCTCGGAAATTGAGCATCGAACGACTTTGGGATACTAGACTGAAGGTCTATTTACAACAACGCGTTTTCTCATCCGATCAAATCACTTACATTAAATCAGTTTACCCGCGAAAAACTTACAAGAGACAAGCCCGGGATTGGTGGATTTGAAATCCTATTACGTTGCTACAAAACTTGGATTGGAAAAGAACGGAAACAAATATTGTTCAATCGTTTTTGTAACGTTTTATATACCGATTTGTAATTATTACAAAGTTTATGCGGCGGTTGAGTAAGTTAAAAATGTTGTTCGAAAAGTTATCGACGATTCAAACTTCACGGTAACTTTCCTAAAGCAGGCATTCAGGAATCGTTGAAATGCTACGGAAACGTTATTGAAAGCGTGTCTGAAATGCTATATGAAACGTTTGTTCAGGGTTTCGGATCTTTTAAAGAACACAAGTGTATTTCTGCGAGTCGTGAAATTGTGATGTTGACATATGATCTTCAAAATTAGTTTTGCTTCTTCAAGCCTGTTTTCCTATTTCTCCGAATATTTCATTCAAGAAGTTTTGCCTTGCGACAAGATTTCTGTTTCGCGTCTGACTAGATCTTGTTACGAACTACTGCGGCTTATTTACCTCGTACCTAATTTCTAGCGCGATCATGAATAGTAAATAGAAGCCGAGGTTTGAAAAACAGAAATTAAGACTGCGCAGTTTCAGCTTTTTCGTACATTGTAAACATTGTTTATAAATACGATTCAATAAACAAAACAATAAACTAAATGATCGAGTTTGCAATTGACATTTTTATTTTCCAACGGGATCCTGCAAATGTAAAATTGATAAAACTAATAATTACAGTACAGTTTTAATTAACGCGGATCGTTAAAACTTTGGACAACATTAATAACATTTTCAACTTTGTGTATCCGCTCCAAGATTCAATTATTCTTTGTCAGTGATGAATAGAAGTTTTCCTCAAGTTCATTTTCGAGAACTAATTGCCTTCGATATCTTCAATGCACTGCGCCAAAACTCAATCCAAGAGCCCGAACTTCTCCGTTTAAAAATATTCCCGAGTACAAATATACGCGTTCGCGATTAATGTACGTAATTTATCACTCTAATCCGTGTGTCAATTTTGGAAAAAGATGTGTATAAATTCTCTTTCTTCTTCCAGATGAGGCAGATCAGGAAGCACGGAGCGTGTCGTCGGAACCACGACGGCTGACTATGTCGCGCGCTCGTGAGCGTGCTCATCTCTTTTATCTCCTCCCATTGTTTCCCTCCGTAATCCCTTTCCCACCCGGGTGTCCTCGCCTCGTCCCGTTTCTCTTCGTCATTTTTGTCACTCTCTCCAGCGTCAACGATGTCCGCTCGAGTGAAGAAAACGCGAAGATGCCAAGGGGCAATATATTCCAGCGCGTTAGTGAAGATAAAAGTTATAGCGGAAATATCAGTGTATCAACGGAATGGACATCCGGGAAAAATAACGCAAGGGGTGCTTTAAGCAGTCCAAATGTATACGACAATATCGATAACTTAGATAAGGCGCCAAATGATCTATTTTTCCAACGGAATAGACTCTATTTTCAAAAGTTTCCCTCGCGGCGAAGGATGACAAGGCAAAGTGAATCGGCAAATATTACAAATTTAAATAACGATGACCTCAATGGAGAACCATCGGGCCATTCAAACGGCTTGGAATCGAACGCGGGCGAAGCTGACGAGACGGATGCGCCCTTTTTTGGCTTCGAGGGATCGCAAAAATTCCCCATCAAGGTGACCCATAAAACGACGACCATCCCTGTCAGCGAAAAAATCGATAGGCGTCATTTCGGCCTCATGAAGTTTGGAAGTGTAAACGTCACTACGATGATGTCGATAACGACGCCTTTACCCGATTTGCCGAAAAGCCCGAGTCGTGATGTTCTTCACCATCGCCGGAAAGGGAACGTCGACGGCGATGACGACGACGGAAATTTCGAAACGTTCAACTCGAGCGTTGCGTGGGATGGAATGGCCGAACAAGAGTCCTTCACTACAGTGTCGAATGCATTAACGTCGTCCCTGTTAACTCTGGATGTCCAAGGACTAGGGGATGAGTTCAATGACGAGGAGGATTTGCTAATCAAGATACGAGATGAAGAGAATGTAACAGGTGAAGCACGGGATATCAACGCTGTCGACAAAGTGAACATAACGATATTAGGACTCTTTGAACTTACGCATGGAAACGAGCAGAGACCCGAAGGGCTCAGCGAGTTACAAGCGGCTCGATTGGCAGTCGATCGAGTTAATGAAATGGGCCTGATACCTACATTTTACCTGCGACTGCTGTACAATGATACGAAGGTAAAATTTTAACTTTTTTATGCTGCATTCTATATTCTTCGCATCAAATGCCAAACCTTATATAAAATTCGTTCTTCGTATCCAACATCAAAAGTTTCGATTGAAAAAAATACCGAAGGTTTTATAACCGTTTTAGTGCAGGAAAATAGCTATAGAGTTTTCTAAGGTTAAACGCGATACATTTATTTTCGGAACGATTCTACGTTCTCTTTGTTTAACATAAATTTTAATATCATTTAAATATGCGATTTTATGTTACATGTGCAATTTTTTTTAAAGTGAGGGATCGGAATTATCTTTCATGTAAAGTGGTGGATGAATAATGTGGGCAAAAGTATACGGAGAAGATTAAAATATACATCGAGACCTGACAAATGTTGAACTTTTAAATTTCAACAATTCACGAGCAAACACACGGTCTTTGAATATGTTGACACTGATTTTGATGCGAAACTCAAGCGACGAGGAAATGGGTAAACTCGTTTCGAATTGTTTTGAAAAAATGCAACATTGAAAACAACAATTATCGCAGAAGTATTACACAATTATTACGATTTGAAGCTTTTGAAAATTATGGAAATGCAGAGTTTTCCTTCGGTTCGTAAAACACCGAGAATTTATTTACGTAATCAAAAAAGTTGTAGAATGAAAATAAAGTTGGGAAGTGTTTGTGATTCATTTAAAAGCATGTTTCAATGAAACAAAATCGTACATTGCAATTATTAATTACTTAAAATTATTTAATAGCAGACTTTGGAAAAAAGAAAAATTGCTTTTATAACGAACATTAATTTTTTCACAAGAAAAAAGCCTCTAATTATATTATGACGAAACTGAATTCTTTAAAGCAAAAATTCTACAACAAACACATTTTTCATTTCATGTCGATACTTCATTCCAATACGAAATAAAAAAAGCATATCTATAAAAAGATGAAGTGTCTTTGCGAATTTTTATCTCGCATTTTCCTACTGAATAAGATTAAAATTAAAAGTTTAAAATAAAACTGTTCTACCACCGAGGAACTAGCCCTGAAAACACCTCTGCCACAAAATTTACGCGCACCTGAGTCCGCGATTTTGTGTAAAATTTGTGTAAACGGTCAAGACAATTTTTTCTTTTTTCATTCATTCGCAAGTTAATTTTTAACAATATGAAAAATTATCATTACAAAAGTTATCCAGCATTACAAATTATGTATATTAAAACGTTTAATGTTCGATGTTTATCGTCAATTTTCGGAAAAAATATCCAAATGTATGCATAAACTCGAATTTTTTACATAATGACGAAGTATTGAATTAAATTGTAATTATATTATGTTTATTTGATGGAACACGTTATAAAAATAATTATAATTAAGATAAAAATAAATAAAACCCTATTAACAAATACTTGTATTTACTACAAATTTGAGTACAGTTTGATCAAATTTCGTGTAAACGCGTTCACACAAATTTTGCATGTAAACGCGGACGCAGGCGCTATTAAATTTCCATCAAATTTCATGCAAACGCGCGAGTGCGCAGGCGTTTACATGAAATTTACCGGCAGATGTGCTATCAGGGAGAAGTCAATTGAAATCACGTCACGTATATCTATAGATTTCCAAGTCTTCTCGTATTCAAATGAACTGCGAATGCCATTTTCTTTGCTTTCTAAGAAAATCGCATAAACGCAATGGTTGTCACCGAATCGAAAGTATTCGCCTAATTTTCCCTTGGAAAAAAGTTAATATTTAACAGCGTGAATATTAAAGTCAAATTAAGTGAATAAAAAGATGTTGAACATTGTTTTTTCAACATTACGTTCTGAAAAGTACAACGAAAATGCCGGATGCTCGACGATTCAAAAGTGTATACTACAGCTTTATGCAAATTGGACTTGACATTTTCATATCAAAGGCACGAATACAACGTCGTAAGAAAGTGAAGGATTTTATTGCGAAACTATGCATGAACATTCATCCGAACTCGGGATAGTCGTATTTGTTTATTGAATCTATAAGAATTACTATATTGTTTTGTAGGTCGGAAATTTTGCGGCAAATGCGAACGAGTCGAATTGAGCAGATATACTCGACTGTATTTGCTTGAAAAATATGATAATGTTGATCAATACGTATTTTTATTGCTACGGAAAACATCGGTACTAGAAGTGGAATGAATTTTTATCTTTCATATTTTGTCACGCAAATCATAAATCGATAAAATCCAATTTCGAAAAATGTTTACTCGAATAAATAAATAAAACAAGCTGGAATGAATCCTAATGAATTTTAGACCGCAAAATATTTCATTTCCATATTCTCTTTTCGCAATTAATTTTATCGAAAGTCGCGTATAATTGGTACCAATTATATTTTACGAGGACTATGTTTTTGTATCTTTATATTGATTTTACATTGATCTACGATGCGCCGCGCTAAAAAAGCAAGGAAATGGAATGAAATCTTTGGAGCTCAAATGCTAATCTTCGATTAAATCAAATAGATTCTTTTAAAGACTTACTGAAAAAAGCATCATTCAGCAAACTGAGAATTTCCATTTCCATTGAGTTTCTGATATTCTTCTAGCTCGTCTTGTTATAAGTTTATATTCATGGGATTGAGCTCTTATTTGTGCATCTGAAATTCACGGATGGAACAATCATCCACTGGAACAAATTCCTTTAACATATCAAGTTTCTTTGTTTCAAACACTCGTATAAATTAATGTCTTGGAAAGGGTTTAATTTGCATAAATAGTCCACCGAATTATATTTATTTTCAAACGACCTTTCGACCAATTAAACTTTTGGACTACGCTGAACTTTGCGCTGGAAGATTCATATTTACGAAAAATTTACGTCGAGTTCCGAGGTTCTTCTAAAACTGCGGAATTTTGAATTGGTTCAGAAGTAAGATTTGCAAAGTTTGTTTCTGAAATGCTTCGGACGTTATTTCCCGTATAATTTGTCCCTTAATTGCGAAGCCTACATTTGAATATTAATTTCAACAACGAAACGTATTTTATCGATCGATCTTTTCAACCTTTTCCTCAAAGGATCAATTGTTAACGGATTTATTTGTTGGTAACTTTGTTATCTACTGCCGTGACTCGTTGTAAAATTGATAAAGCCAATTACTAAAAATTACGAGTCACTCAAAATCTTTCCAAATAATTTTACTCGACGTAGACTAGAACGTCACTGACGCGAAAAGCCAATTTCATCGTTAACGGGAACGCGAAACTGGAAATGGGAAGAAATTCGTTTTATTACGAAGCGTAACCTTTGTTTCACAAAGCGTTATATGTGATTCAATCACCGCAGGACAATGGTTTGAATAACCATTTGCCAATCGTGTATTTACTTTCCACCCCTTTTTTTACTTCAATCAATTTTTGAGGAACAAATGAGCAATGTAACTTGATTCCTAAAAAACCTTTTTGTTCAATTATAACAATTTAAAACAGCGAACTGAAAATCTAAAAAATGATAGATGTTATCGATTCAAAATGAATTATTTTACTTTTTCGAATGACATTTCATCATAAAATGCGCGCGATGTATTTCGCCATTTTCGTCGTTTCGACAATAAGAAGCTCAAAACGCTCGAGTTGATTTAATCCAGAGAATATTTATCTCCTTTACAACTTCATGAAACCTTTCAAGAATTTGCAAGCTATCATTTTCATACCTCGCCGCACTAAAAACTAGATAGAAAAGTAGAAACAAATTGCTTTAAACTTTATTGAATGATTCTCTCAAAGCGATGCAACGAATCGAAAAAAAAGGTAATTTCTTTGCGTTTTTCACTCGGTCGCAATTTCACTTTCTCTCAGACATTGCTACAAAGACTTTTTTCTGAAAAATTGACCCTGTGAAAAATAAATAATAGATGCCACCTTCATTTTTTAGATTAGTTCGAAAAGCTAATTTTTTAGCAGCGTGCGGGAAAAGACTTTCCAACGCCTGTCATTGTTCAAAGAGGTTCAACACGACGAAAGTGGAAAGTCGAAACTTGATGGTAGCAGCTGTTGCTGACAGAGTAATGAAAAAACATTTTTTCAATGAAATTTACCTTAAATTTTTCATAAAACCGTCTCCGGAATTTCTTAATGTCTACGCAAATATTTGAAAGGCAGTAAATTAGCTCAATCTTCGAGTACAAAGTACGCGCGGCCGAAAGTTTGTATATTTGAAAGGTTCCTTCTCAATCTCCATTTCTCGCCATGTTTAACTTTCGCAAAAAATTCCATTTCAACCGCGACTATGAATATCGAGTTGGCTCTAGATAAGGCGTACTGAACCATATGTTTATCCGTTTTCCCGGACCCACAGAATTTGTTAGGTCGGAAGTAAAGCAATGCATTTGTTATTCCGTCAGAAGATATTTCACAAAGATTATTCCAGATTCAAAAAGTCAGGATAACAATATCTCTATGCATTTTGCATGAAGTTCTTTTTACGACCGAAATAACATAAGAATACATTGCAGTTTCTACAAGTGTTTCGGAATATTTCAGCTCGGCTCACCGTAAATATTCATACAAATAACTTTTCGCAAATGAAACCGAAAAGAAGGCATCTTATTATCTTTCCAGGCAAACTTTGTGAGACACTACACAATAACGCAGCAGTTATTACATTCCTAACAAGTCATTCTATGCATACGCAAACTCATCGCTTTCCTGATTTTCCGCTGAAAATTGCAGCTGCGATATCATAGAGTTCCGCCTCGCTAAATCTTTTCCTGCTTTTTCCACTTACGAAAAATTTCTGGCAATTTCGAGTCAGTAGCTGCATCACGCAACGAGCCTTCGCGTTTTTTCACGCTCTCATTGGCGTTCGAATTCGACAGATCGTCCAACATTTTCAATTCCTTCTTTGTTTACTTCTTTTTTTCATCTGGTAAAAAGTCGCAACGGAAATATGGATTTACGTTAACGGATTCGCCAAGGCGTAAAGTACAGTTTTTCCTTTGTTTCGTTGAAACTTTGATCGAACAAAAGCGGCATTGGTCACGCTGGTTTTTGCGGTACATGGTAAGTAATTGTTTTTTCTCCGATGACAAAACTTTACGAGACTCTTCCTTTGTTGAGATCTCGATACACCTTGTTTGCGTTATCATTTCCGTCCCGACTTTTTCTTGATCAACCGATTTATACTCGATTGGAAAAATTTATTTGCATTGTCTTTGCATAATTCATAGTTAAATAAAAAAGTTTGATGGTGTGGTTAGTGAATGCGCAATGTTTTTCTGTGCACTTCGCTTGCAAACATTGATTTACTGCATAATTTATTGATTCTATTGACATACATTTTTTCAATCGTTTTACACGATTCAATGTAGTCTGCAAACTTCATAACTTCAACTTTGAAAATGCATTCGCAATCACAGAAATTCAAATTGGCAATCAAATAAGTAACAGAAGTTTAATCTTTCAAAATCAAATCGCGAGATGACAGACTTTATTCAACTAATAGAAAATCATATTTATTCATTTTCAACCAGCAAAACATGAAATTGAAAAACATATTTTATTAATATCGAGTAGGGGAGACCGGGGCAATGTCGACACTTTTTTTTCATTGCCGATTTTTATACACGAAATAATAAATCTTAACGATATAATTTATACCGTTGACAAGAGTCAACCCTTGGCTACAAAATTGCTGCAC
>JABFQM010000327.1:0-39627 GCA_022816865.1 Zelostemma sp. ZL-2020 | reverse complement strand
ATACTGTGGGAAGACATTCAATTGCTGTGCTAACGAATACAATTCAATGTCGTTCAGCAGTATTGCGATTTTGTATTCACGGTAACGGCGTTTCAATACGCCTCAATATTTTCTCGTTTGATGGGCATCTTATCATCAGAACATATGTATAGCTAGGAGTCTATCCCGGCCGTGCACTGAAGTTCTGCCGTGAAAGTGAGATAGACAATGAGTTCTAAGCACGCACGGCGCATGCGCGGGCTAGTCACATGACTATTCCGCAAACCCCTCCATTTGTACCGCAATTTGAACGTCTTTGGTGCAAGACAAATTGTCAAAAAGTGTAATGCTAATGTTCGTGCCGTTTAGCGAATTATCTGCGATAAAATTTGGTCTATTTTGATACGAATTTCTATCAAGGATAAAAGATAACATACGCGAACCATGGTGAAAGCACTATATCTACTATTCGGAACTACTTATTTCCACTGCGAACCTTTGAAGCACAACCCCACGATAAATAAATTTTAGCCTCAGTTATAAACAATTACGAGAATTACGAGATTTTTGTGGGTTATGAGAGGCTTCTCCTATTGGTTGCGTTAGAAACCCTTTGCATGCGCACTGAGCCTCCAGAACTCATTTGTAAGAGACAGCACTATATGTCTGCACCGTAATGTTGACAGACAGAATCGGAAGCTCCTAGCTATAGGTATAGGAGTACTATATATGTATATGCATCAGAAGAAACTTTGGCTCACTCTTTTCCCTGTAGATGTCGCTGCGCGCGCAGCGCGAAAAAATTTAAAATACACTTTTCAAAATAATCCTCAAAAACTTTGTATAAAATTGTACCTTGTCATTAAAAAAACATGATTACGTTTAAAAATTAAAAACAATGATCAACATGATGAAAAAATCTTCCGGAAGTGCTTTAATAAAATGCAAAAATATTTCGAGCGAGAAAAATCAGAAATATAAATATAACGTTTTTATGAAAATGCAAAGTTAAAATCGAATTGGAAATGTAAAATATTGAAGAATTCAGCATTGTAACATAATTTAATAATTGCGTAATCGCAATAATTCTTTTATTCGTTCGATCGATCATTTTAAGTAAAGTTACACGTTTTAATTTAATGACGTTCTGGATGAGTTAGAAGATCTTGAATGTACATCTGAGGGCTTCCTCCTTGACACCTGCAGCAGAACCGGTTTTGTTGTCTTACAAGATTTCACCGAGTTTGTTACATCGCTGCAAAACATAGCATGTTCACGACGAATAATATAACTGGTATTTGCGATCGAATTTGGAGCTTTGTACCTACTTCGAGTCCGATTTCAAACTCTTCAAAATTGCAGGCATCTCTGGTCTCGTTACAGGTTCCAAATCATAAATAATCAAGTGCACGTACACCGGAATCTGAAATCAAATCGCAAATCTTTTCCCAAGGAGCGTTTTCGCAAAAACTCACGATTTTGCATATTCGCTTCGAAGTCGTGAAAAATTTATGACTGAGATGAGCTCATAATTTATGCAAATTCCGTGGAAAACTTTAAAGATACAGAGATAAGTTTTCTGTTCTCCAAATTTAAATACTTTGAATAGTTTGTAAATTTCAATACTCGGCTGATAAACAATTACTTGAAAATTCTACTCACGTATGGCAAGGAAGTGTCCAAAATCGGCGAAGCCGCACCAAAGGCGCCGTTTTTACTTTTTGCTTCATAGTAACGTCCTAAAATTGGAGTTTCGAGCCGTTTCCCAAAAAGACCGTTGTTCTGAACCTCAAAATACATCGATGCACGTTCCAGTTTTTCCTCGACTCTCCGATTTTCCATTTCAGCTCGAGAATAAAACGGAAGGTTCATAATTACTCGTGTACGTTAGTCCAGCGAGTCGTATTTTCCTTTAACAGTCGAGGTTTTATTCGAGTTTCGTTCCGTTATGTCCACCGACGAATAGTTTATCGCCGAAGGCAGTTATTTGGTCGATACTCGAAGAAACGCAATCTTGCTTATGAAGTTTTCCAAGCGAAGAACGATCGCAAAAGCGCGCGGTTCTTATTGACGAAAAAGTAATTTTTTCGGTTTTCGAACGTTCATTTTCCACGGAAAATGCCCCGCCGCGAAAGTACGAATTTCATGATTCATTTTCATGTGCAATTTTGAACGATGACATGCTGTAATTTGCATTAATGGCAGTTTTACTGGCAGCCTTATTGTATTTAGCATTTTACGTTCGACAATAAAAAACTGTTATCGCGATATTAGCTCGTAACTCTATAGAAATTAAATATATAAGTTAAAAAAATTCCTGTTTGTTTACTCTCGGAGAAAACTTTTCTCGGCGTAACAAAATTTTCATGAGCCCAGAAAAATGTTCAACAAAAGTCAGTAAAATTACACCAGCTTTCTCCGAGTTTAGCTTTTGAATTGATTACATCGCGCGCGTAAACATTGCCTTTGAATGCGGATTATCGTGAATGCGAAAATTATTTTCTGAAGTAACATTTTGTCATCCGAGTAGCGTTTCTACGTCATAAACGTCCATCAACGGCGTCCTTTCATTTCTTTACGATTGTCTCGTGAAAAGAACAAAGAGGATAAGATTAAACTTATTGAGGACATTCACCCTCCACTTTACAATCGCGGCATTCTCCTCGACCTCGACATCATGGAAAATTATTCACAAACGATTGCCCGAATACCAATCCCTCGATATATTACATAAGGGCGGATAAATCCTGCAATATTTCATTTCGAGTCTATAAAAAGAAACATTAAATCGAGAAAAAATTTCGGCTCACCAGAGTCGAGCTCTTCTACTTCCGGAACATCGATACCCAAACGAATCGTGACAAATTTGCCACGAAACAGTGCGGTGGAAAAGTAAAAACGAGCTCTGGGCGCGCGTGTTTCAAACGTGCGAGCGCAGGGCGCATTTTCTCCCCGCGAATAGGAGCTTCGGCTTCGATCGTCGGCGTTGATCTCGTGCTTGCGAGAACAGGGGTGCGGTGGTGGCGAGAGTGTTCATCGCGGTGGAAAGCGTAACGTGTTTTATCGATTCGTCGGCCATGTTCACTTCTATCCGGTCAGGCGCACTCCGGCTCCTCCTTGAATGAGAGAGACCGTGTTAACGATAGATTTTCTCGAGTTCTCCGACGTCGTACGCGACTCGCCTTCGAGTTTTAACAATGCGCTTTTGAGAAGTCGCGACGTTGACTTACGCGAATAAAAGGGCGACCCGGACCTTTCGGCATTCGCGAACCCCGTTTTTTTACAATCATCCCTCGCGAGCTTGATCGTTTGTAGTCGGGCCTCGATCGTGCTGGAAACACGCTTCTCCCTCGATACTTGGAGCTATAAGAGTGAGTATGCGAGTATTTTTAAGAGCCAGAACGAGCTTTTCCATGGTGCCATGATATTCGGGAGGATTTTGCGAGGCGGACGGTCGCGGGCATTCTTGAACATGTGTGTTTTTCTCCTTGCGTTGAGCTTGTTAGGGGTAGTAACGTGTGCCAACGTCAATGACGTTCCAGCTCGATAATCTTACCAAGACATTCGACTAAATTTGCAAGAACCTTGAAGTCACTCGTGTCCCACATCAAGTATCTACTTAAAGAATTTCGACGATTCGTCCGATTCATCGTTTCATCCCTCGGGGATTTATTTACGAGTTCGCTTCGATAGTCCATCAATGCAGTCGCGTATTAAAAATGCTCTCTCGGGTTGCACATTTCGGACGATTGTATCGATCGATCACAAAAATGGAAAATGAAAATTCTCCGCGTCCTAGTTATATTCGGGAACATTTCGGGCTTTTAATCGATTTTTATCAACTTTCCGGCATCTTTTGTGTTTTAAAGTGCATGTTTATCGAGATAAAAAACATGTTACATTTTTATCGGAGCTTTAGAAGGAAAATTGTACAGCAAAAATCATTTACAAGATACCGACATGGACGAAATGCATTATATGCATGTCTAAAACTCGAGTGACATCTGGTGCTGGAATCAGACTAGTTGCAGCCATAAACATATTTTTTCGCCGATTGTTAATCAACAATTTCATCGCGTGCAATCGCGATCCTCATTCTCGACCATTTTCATCGGAATTTTACGGTTCGAGGGTTCGCTTTAATCGGAAGCACTAAAGCATTTTACAAGCCTAAATAACGACAGGCAAACGAATGTTGACTTTGTACGTCAAACGTGTGCAAAGTTTCCTTTACATCCCTCGCTTTTACCGCTTTTTGTTAACCGTTTCCCAACAGTTCTCTCGATCAATATTTTTGTCGTTCAGTAGTAAATGTCACTGTGCAGGCAGACAGTAAAAATCGCCTCGCATCGAGCCCTTTTCCTCCAAACGTTCCACATTGTAGATTTCCTCGCGTAATTTCACGACATTTCGTGTAATTTGATTGATGTACGTTGCCCTTGAATGATGATTATCATCTTGGTCCCTGAGGGCTTTGCCAATATCAATGTTGTAGTAAAAACCGACGTAAAACTTTTCCAGGGTCTCTGCTTATGCGTGCGAGTTCCAGTAATCTTTAAACTCGGGAAACGTATTAAAAATCGATTACTTTGGAAACGGAAAATCAAAGGTTCTGCAAATCTGTCGTATTTATTAGAGCGAAGCGTGAAAAATGGTCGGAAAGTGTTTTGCTATGAAATTACAGGGTGGAAAATAACTCGCACTCGGGGACGGTGCGAAAAGTCGTTAGACTTGATATTAGCTTCAAGGCAAAAGGCTCAAAGCGCCGATAATGACAAGTGCAGCGTAATTTACGTAGCGTGCATTAATCGCGGGAAAATTTATCGGGGAATATTGAAAAGGGAGAAAATGACGCTTTCTTAATGATTTTTTCTAAGATGTAATCGCGGGAATTAAAACGCTTTGATTCAATTTCCGAAACTCGATTGCAAGAACTTGATTTGTTTCAGTAGACAAATGCGATTTAACGACCTATTTCGCTCTCATTTTTGTCGTGTAATCGATGATTACTGTTCCGGGAAACATTTTTTAAAACGAGAAATGGAAAAAAATACTTCCGAGGAAAATTTTCGCACTGCATTATCGCTGTACTTCGCGGGCCAAGAGATAGCGTACATCGTGCTGGGTAATACCCTGTTCCATGAAAGTAGAGCACGATTTCATACTGAATGAAATTCTCTTTTAAGCAAACCGTCGCGTGCCGCGTCGATTCTTGACATTTCTCGATTAAAGGCTAAAAAATTCCATAGAATCTTCCCTCGTATAAAACTCTGGAGATGGAAAAATAATATAAATTATTGTGAATATTTGTACTTCCTATAATCATTACAAAATAAGTGGACTCCATAAATTCGCCAGAAAAAGAATGTACGAAGTAAAGCGTTCGATGTTTCCCAAACTTTATGGGGCATTGATTTCCGAGCGTCAAGAATAGTGAGTTTATGTGTCATATGTCCAGAATCACGTACTGGGTGGCCATAAAAAACGTGCTCGCAAAGCAACTCCGGAATCTCAGTGGGGTTATCAATTATCCCTGATTAGTATCAAACAGATCTAACGATGCAAAAAGATCCATCCGTAAATTGGTGCATTTCGAGTGAATGAAATAAAAAAACGCCAAATTGAATGAAGCAAATGAAATTACAACTCATTGAAGCTCGAGTCGAAGTAATCTAAACAATGTTTACCCGGAAAAAATCCCGACATTCACGGTGCAGTTTCATTCTCTTTTTAACGATTCAATTTTATATTTTCTCGCCTCGTTTTTATAAATAACCGCATCAATAGACAATACAATTTCATCCTCGTAAATAGAAGGTTTAACCGAATAAAACGGCGTTCGTTCGATCGATGACACGGATCAAAACTCGGATCGTAACGAACGTATTTTTTCATCGGCAAATTGATACTCCAGCGACGTCTGAACCTCAAGGGTTTTGCTGCGTTTTGTTACCTTTCAATTTCAGTGCACAAAAGAATTTTCCCAAGATTCTGCGTAATTCGAAATCGGAGTAATTGATCCTTGTAGTTGCTTTAACGAAGAACGCCGTGAACGACGCTAACAAAATTAATCCTGCTTGTAATTAAAGTAAGTAATTGAACCCCTGATGGAGTAATCCACGTATATTCCAACATATTCCTCCGAAGCTCGCCGCCTTTATTGATTCGAGGCTCTGTAGGTCGTCGCAAGATTACTCTCTGAATTTTACTTGCTCCAAACCAAGTCAATCGAATTAATTAAAGAATCAGCAAGCATTTTTCGCTTTTCGTTTCAATCTCGGTCATTTATTTTCCTGCTGAACAGGAGCATCGTCGCTCGAATTCATCTCGAGAATTTATGGAAACGTACGTCGGCTCGGGGAAAAAAGCAATGTGATTTAATTTAATGAAGTCGTCAAAGCGAACGAGATTCGCACGAAGCGCCCGGAGCTAGTGCGAAAGCCTCTTAAAAAAACTACCGAAGTTATTTAATTTGTTGTTGTTTGAAAGCATTTTCTATGTAGAAAGTTTCGTTCCTTAATTAGCGGTGCTTCAATTAGCGATACAGTTACTCCCAAAGTATTTCGCGCTTGGTTAACGTGGAAATTGACTCTTCGAATTTGGAATTACGCAAAAGCACGAATTCGATCGATCGGAACTTTAAGGAAGAATCGCGGGGCTCGTAATTGGATCACGCCAAACGTCTTCGCGAAACATCAGATATACATCGCGGGAGCGTTCGGTGACTCGGATCTTTTTCCCGTCGTATAATCATTACGGAAAGGGTTAACGCTTTCGCATCGATTGACGTGCATAAAAAGTTTATTACAGGTCCCTTGAAGAGAGCGTTCGTTTAGAGAGACTTTTATTTTTAAAGAAAGCACTTAAAATAAACGACCGTGATGCAAATAAATGGCGTTTTTAATTACACCCAGTTAATTTAACCGCATTTTCCCGTTTGAGTAACGAGGAAAATGTTTAACATCTTTGTCTCCGGAGTTGAACATTTGTATTTCGTAAAGTAAACGCGTTTTAAATATTCAAGCATCGGAAACGAGATTATGGTTGCACGATGACAATTTTCGTTTCCCACGAGGGAACCGTTGTACGAAATTAATATGGCTTTGACTTTGCGAGGGGTAAAAGTGTCGAAACTGGAGCTTTCTCAAAAGATTTGTAGCAAAGTGGTCGGAGTAGTAGAACCCCATGAAAGTCAGCCCTACGTTCTTCATTTGGGTCCTCCCTCATCGCTAACATCCCGGCTGTTATTGTGATTATACCGAATTTATCTCGAGGACTCGCCCCTTATTTTCCCTTTTTTGTCGCAGTCTATTAGCTTTTTGAGTTCGAAAAAAATATGAATTGCGGGATTTTCAGCCCACGTTTTTTTTTGACATCTGTCGAGAATTTAGCGTTGTACAATGAAAAAAAAATGCGTCGCAAATGTATGCAAATGCGAAGCGAAGTTTCGGAAAAGCGAGAACAATCTTTTGCATTTCTTTTGTGTTTTCCTTGAACAGTGACGCGATAACTGTCAAGATAATAGGAAAAAGGTGTCTTCGGACTTTGGCCACTCGGTTGCAAAAAGTCAATGTCACATTCGGAGGAGCGAAACTTAGGGTAACGGAGCGTGTTGTTTTTTTCGCTCAGGCGAATCCTTGGTCATTACGTCATCTTTATCACGGATTGCGCACATGCTTTTTCACTCCCACATAATTTCCGATAACGCGCCGTATTTTTCATCCATTATTCGCTCGTTTTTCCGGCTCGAGAGACGACACAAACAAAAATGACGTATGTACCATTTTCTCAGTATCTCGATTACACAAAACGAATTCGAAACCTGCGTAATATCACGAACGCGGAGTTGGCAAATTGTCGATGATGACAGAATTGCACGAGCTGGCAACTGCGTTCGCTCGCTGCAGTTTCGCCGAAGTTATGCATTCGTATTTTTATTCTGGAATGGATTCACGGATTATCTTCCCAAATAAACGCGAATCCGCTGCAGAAGAAATCTGTCCAAACGAAAGCACGAATCGCGAAGAGTTCGGATAAAATTGTATCGTTTAAAAAACTTTTAAAAACAGATTAATACATTAGATTATCATTAATTTGTTGCAGAAAATGTCTCCGATTGTAAAAAGGGAAGCCTTGGACGTGACCACCATGGCCCCCCTCGTCGTCGCTTCGAATATGTCGACGACGTTAAGGACGATAACGAATCCACCAGATGAAGTTTCAAAAGCTCGTAAGTCTTCCAAATAATATTTCAATCGCTCCCAGAAATGTAATCTTTTAAAATGATTCGTAACCTCGAAGCGACGAGTGAGCCCTCGACCACGGTCGGTTCGGTCAAGGCAATCGAAACGAAGCTGGAAAACATCGGAAAAGACATCGCGGAAGACATGGGGGTGCCAACATGGACCGTCGTGACACTTTTCATAGGTACGCAACTTGACCATTCCCACTGGGAATCGCATTTAGAAGAATTTGCAAACGATGCATGACGTGATCAATTGACTTGACTTTAGTACGCTTCCTTTGGCATTCAGAGTTGAAACAAGTCAATGAATAAAGTCGTGTGTAAAATTTTATTGACTTGAAATAGTTATCGGTGCAGCAATCCTTGGGATATGTTTGTTCTGCGTCTACCGGTGTTGTCGCAAGAGACGCGCGAAGGATGGCAAGAAAGGGTTGAAGGGCGCTGTAGATTTGAAATCTGTACAGCTGCTCGGCAGCACGTACAAGGACAAGGTTCGTCGTCGCTATTCCGTGCCTGGCTGTAGAGTTTAGACGCTTGTTTTCTACAAACGTGGAATCCGCTTACATGTTTGCAGGTACAGCCGGATATGGAAGAACTCACCGATAACGCGGAAGAACCGGACGAGGCTGAGAGTAAACAGAGTGAAGTTAAACTCGGTAGATTACAGTACAAAGTGAGTCACGTTGAAAATTCGATGGTTCGAGAAGAAGCTTTTTCTAGGTCACGAAACATGAGAATTCACCGTCGATTGAACATTGATGTCGTTGTCTTTTCGCCAATTCCGTACATGTTTTTCAATGCTTTGTTTTGTCAAAACAGCTCGAGTACGACTTCAACTCGAATAGCTTATCCGTAACAGTGATTCAAGCAGAGGAGCTTCCAGCCTTGGACATGGGCGGCACTTCCGATCCCTATGTCAAGGTCTATTTGTTACCAGACAAGAAGAAGAAGTTCGAAACCAAGGTCCACAGAAAAACGTTGAGTCCGGTCTTTAACGAAACGTTCACGTTCAAGGTACTCGAATTAATTTTAAATTCCAGTATGTACCTGAGAAAATATGATGTCTTTTGCAGAATGTTCCGTACGCGGATGCGATGAACAAAACGCTAGTCTTCGCGATCTTCGATTTCGACAGGTTTTCGAAGCACGATCAAATCGGCGAAGTCAAGGTACCACTCTGTCAAATCGATTTGGCACAAACGATCGAAGAGTGGCGAGAGTTGCAAAGTGTCGAAGGTGAAGGCGGACAGGTACGTTCGACGTGCTTGGGTTGCGAAAAAATGTCGATACTTTTCGTTTGATTACGAAATGATTTGACTCGAAAGTCATTGTTGAATTGGGTTTTAACGAACGAATTTTAAGTATGATAATTAATTTCTTTTCCGACGTTTGAACAGTGGAAAGTAATTGGTTTTAATTTTATAAGATTTCATTAGTCAGGAGTGTTTAAAATTAATGATCAAAAATTATAATAATTCGAATGCTTCTATGTGACTCAGAGATAAGTCGTCATTGGTGACGTCATCTTTCAGCTTGTTGAGAAAGATATTTAAAAAAATATTAGTCTTTATGCTTTATCAAGTATACCCGAAGAAAAAACCCAATGAAACAAGTAATAGGAAAACAAACACTGTTTAAGTTGCTCATGAAAAAACGGGAATTCATTATTAATACACAACAATTTTAACCAGCATTTCAGCTCTCCACAGTTTCATTCACAGTACAGGAAATAGGTGTAAAAACGGCGAACAATTGGTGATAACTAGAAAATGTTTTCTACAGGATAACAAGCTCGGTGACATCTGCTTCTCGCTGCGATACGTGCCAACCGCCGGCAAGTTGACGGTCGTCATTTTGGAAGCAAAGAACCTGAAGAAAATGGACGTCGGCGGTTTATCCGATCCTTACGTAAAGATCGCTCTGATGCAGAATGGCAAGCGGCTGAAGAAGAAGAAGACGTCAATCAAAAAGTGCACACTTAATCCGTACTACAACGAATCCTTTACCTTCGAGGTTCCCTTTGAACAGATCCAGGTAAAGACACGTTCATTAAAAACGCTACTTCGACAAAAACGCCCAATTAGTCGCAGGTCGGAAAACTCGCGGCTGTTTCCGATGTAACTCGGCCACATTGTGTTTGCTCATCGCCACGTCCTGCATGGTATTCCTGCTTCTCAGTGGACCGTTGACTAAATTACGAGTCGCCGAGTTTCATACGGGTGGGCTGGGAATTTCCCAACTTGGCTCTGATTAGCCGTGTTTTGTCGGGGTTCGAATGGCAAAGGATTCTGTGTGACACCTCTCTTCCATGTGACCCACCAGGAATTTGTTTCCATTTTTACGCTTTTTCTTTTCAAAGAGACTTTCGACCCGAGAATCAAGGCTAACGATGCTTAAACATGAATCCGCATTTTTACAGAGGGGGATTTCTGGGCGGGGGAAAAGTGTGGATTCGGCCGAGAATCTCTTTGCGTTTTTTTTCGTTTTCGGCTTACTTGTTGGATTTTACGCTTTCTATGCCTCGTCCTTGTCAAACAAATTAGTTGGTGCCTCAGTTGAGCATGTTGGCCTATTGGACGTTTAAAACGCTGTATTTCCATAACAATTTTGCTGGATATTTCGGTAAACCGCTTCCCGCACATGTTTCCAATTTTTCGTGCCGATTCAACACGATTTTTATGGAAATGCATTCCCGCTGTACGTTGACATCCGGTTCTACCTTGATAGAGTTTTCTGCAATCCCTGCATTGTGTCATAGCTGTGACGTTTGAGTATAAATTTAACGCCAAGTTGTCCGTTTTGTGTTGGTCTTTATCGGCAAACTTAATCAACAAACAATTCCACAAAAGACATTATTACAAAACCTTGACGTTTAAACTACCGCAACAAACAATAATATCATGCAACAATTCCAATTCGGCAAGAAACAGTCGGATTCGCCGGTTGAATTGTTTTCATTTCTGCAATTGAAGAACAACTTTTTCGACCATTTATTGATAGTACGCGAGTTTGACTCGACTCTCATTTCCTCCCCAGCTTGATTGGACGCTTCTGTTTGTGTTTTGTGATTAGCTAATCGATAGAGCGCCAGTTTCGAAATAGAAAAGGCGCTGCTAATTCAGTAAGAGTAAAACGCCAAGCGCTTCACCCACTCTCTACCGAAAGTGAATTTTCGGTGTTTCAAAGCTCTCATTTGAAGCCTCGATACAACAGAAAGCAACATGACTTGTTCTTTTTCGGGTCTTCGCGACCCAAAGGACTCGGAATCCGAGTTTTTCGACTGAT
Source organism: Zelostemma sp. ZL-2020 (assembly GCA_022816865.1). Lineage (NCBI taxonomy): Eukaryota > Metazoa > Arthropoda > Insecta > Hymenoptera > Platygastridae > Zelostemma > Zelostemma sp. ZL-2020. The sequence goes on along the minus strand of JABFQM010000327.1, from coordinate 28,118 downwards.
CCTATTTCGCACACAAGTTATACGCCTAGTTTTTTTTCATGTTGATGAATCTTGAGGCTATTTCACCGACTCGATAAAGTCTTCAACGCTTACCTGCGCTCGCAGAGCGGTAATTTCCCGGGACCCTCCGAACCCGTCCTACACACACGAATGCACTTGGCGACTGACTCTTTATTCTCATAATTTACATTTTTATCTGGCATAAGAATGTACTTTATGCACTCATCTATCAATCCCTGAATACTTTTACAAAACAAACTATTGACAGCCTGTATAGTGCCTAATATATGTACACAATACATCGACGCTTTACTTATACCATGTACACAAAACTTTTGTATACGTCCTCTTTTTCGAAAAAAAGTTTTACACGAATACTTTGCACTGGGAAAAATTTTTTTTCACTCTAACTTTCACTTTTCAAGACAGCAAAACATTGTAGTGAATACAATTCTGTGCGAATTTCGCAGGTTTAACAGAACTTTTTAGTTACCGTAACCGAAGTAAAATGACAACCAAAAAAATAATGACACTAACAATATTAGACAAAGTCTTTAACGAAACGATTCTCAACGAAATACTTTCGTAAAATCTGACCGCAGTACATTTTTCTCAGTGTGCCTTTTATTTGTATACAAAAATTTTGTAATCGAAAATTTTGTACATCACACAACGAAACATTGCAACGGTAAATGTGTAATATTTATTGTTTCCGTATTTGTGTGTTCTATATTAAAAAAACAAAACACCTGGAACTGAACAAGTACAAAATGTAGTAGTTTACATTAACAAAAAAAACGTCTTGAATGTACACTTGTTAATATTACGAGCTACTGACAATCAAGTAAAAGAATCTTTTTAATCGAAATTCTATTACTTTTTGCGTCATTTTACTAACCCAATTAACGCGGTGACTTTTTAAAATGATTCACAGTTCGTTTCTAACGAAATAAATATGTTTCAATGCAAGTTAATTGGGTTGCAAATATGTAATCAGTGATGTTTGTTATTGAAGAAATTTTCGATTCCCCGGAAACGTGTGCGAACTGAATTATTTGCAGACTTTTTCAGCACTTCGAAACTTTCTTCCAGTAGAGTTGATACGACAAATACGAATTTCGTACTTGTCTCATCACATAGTACAACTCTGTGTTCGTAGATGTTTGCCATGAAAGTACTTTTAGCAGTAGCAACTGTGTCTGTGTAGTGATGTACAATGTAAAAAAAATCAAGTCCCACTTTGCGCGCACTCGAAGTTGAAATAAAAAGATTTATTAGCTCATAAAGCGCATCGAATGAAAGTTGGCAATGAAACGAATGAATCGTCGCAACGCGCAAGCGGGGCTCGATATTTTTACCTCGTTTTCGAAACAAATGAAAAATTTTGTTTCGAGTAGTTTATGTTTAATGTCGAGAAAAGAAAACGTGTCGACGTGGATACATGTCAATGTAATTTGTGTACAATTTACTGCATCACTTACTCTCAACCAATTACTTTCGCTCGATTGATGAGACAAAATAAAAATAATATAATTGGAGGGGAATAAGTGCAATTAAAATAACGCATTTTTATGGATTCTTTCAGGTACAACACAGGTATTTTAAAAAAATATAAAAACATATTAATTAACGCAAAGTGAATGCACCGATTGTTAAAATGAAACATTATTTGTGCATTTACTTTTCATTAAGAATGTGATTAATCTCTTTTTCTTATCATGAATTAATACATGTTTACTAGCAAACGATGTTAAACAAAATAATTGATTTTCAATTTTAGAAAGTGCAATTAGTCGTGACTGTCGTGGATTATGATCGTATCGGTACTTCCGAGCCAATTGGAAAAGTCGTGCTTGGTTGCAATGCACAAGGAACGGAAATGAGACATTGGTCTGACATGCTGGCATCTCCGAGACGTCCAATTGCCCAATGGCACACGCTTAAAGACCCCGAAGACGGCGACAAGAAGGACTAAACGAATTTCTGAGAATCTTGCCGAGGTCCTTTTTTGAAAATTAATCAACCCTTTGCAAGAAAAAATGATTCGCAACTTTCAAAGATTCAACGTTTTATAAATGTTTTTGCGCATTGCGAAGTCGTTCCATTACGTATCCCATCGTCGAATGCTTTGCGAATAACGAGAAATTTTCAAATTACAGGGAAAAAGCTGGAAAAACGAGTAAAATCAAGTCAAGAATTTGAAAAAAAATCTATTCGGTAGACTTTATTGATCATCAATGAATAATTTAAAGGAAGGAAGAACAACAATACAATAAAATTCTGCAAAAATTAGTATTATAACGATTTGTTCTCATGAAGTGTAGTGTCTTGTATATACATACCTATATATCAGCTATACTTCTTTCTATAGATGTAATACAAAGTGATTTCAACAAGAGTTTCAAGATAAAAATCGAAATGTCACAACGTCCTCTGCGAAGTCTTACGAAAAGCATTGAAAATTTGCGAAATCCTTGCTTCCCTTGTTGGTCTCGCTTTCACTGATATCATGATAATATAGTATGAATTCATTCAAAGACGAATTTTACAAACCCACGTTTCATAGATCACCACGATCATTGCATCGCGTAGTTATTTCGAAAAGAAGTGAATAAATAGACGTTTGATAATAATGTTATTATAAATATAATGCTCAATGCATGATGTGCAGACCAAAAACTGTCTGAACTGTTTTTACAAGCTAAATAGCAGAATTGCATCGCGCGCTTGTAGCTAATAACGCATGTTTAACGAGGTATTCACTTTCTTCGATATTTTGTAGGCAAAACATGCACAGGCGGTATCGATTTTTTGTAAAGAAATCAGGTTTGTCGATTCAATGTTTGGGTTGCCAGAAATTTAAAAGAACATCATGCAGATGCATTGAACGTTTGGACATTTGTTTTTCGGAGACGTTATATTTGTAAGCAAATAGACAATGCTTTTTTCACAAGGTCTTCGTCGAACTAAAATAATTACTGCAGAGTATTATCAGTCTAGAGCATTTACAATTACCAACAATGTTATTAAATCAGGGAATTTAGATCCGTACTTGATAAAATTTTGTAGCTACGTTAACGTTGTATTATCGAATTTTGATTTCTTGTCAGGCGGCATTCATTATTTGTAACCGAAATAAAAATAAACAACAAAACGTATGATACTTTTTCATTGGAAAAATTGGATTTTCGAACGAGGAATCTCTTCCTTCGATGACATTTATAAGTACACGTAAAAATAATCACTACTTTATCGGCCATAAATCGAGTACAAATAGACAAATCTTGTTTCTCGTAAAACTGGCCTATTCCTACACTTTCGTTTTGGTTTATCACTGAAAATTCTTTTGCACATTATGAAAATATCTGCAATAGAAATTATTAGAATCGCAACTTGGTTTTTTTCATCATTTTCGTACAATAGAATTATTTGGGGAATTATGCTGAAAAAAGATCGATGATCAATGAAAAGCGTAAAAAGTTTCCTGAATAATGTCGTGTAATAAAAATAATCATCCGTGCCACTAATTGATTTTATCACTGGCGGTTTCCGAGTCGAGTGAAAGTGAAAAATTGGATGATTAATTTAATGTCTTCGCGACGCGTGAAAAATTTATAGGGGGATGTAAACCGCGAAAACATGTGCCGCAAAATCAACGTGAAATATTGCGTTTCCAAATAATTTACACGCAAATGAACGGTTTATACGTAAAATAAAAATTCTTGTATTACCAAACAAGTGTGCCTTTTTCATTGAAATTCAATTCATGGCACGAATGATCGAGTTTTAGAAATATTCAGGGCATTTTTATTGCATTGTTAACAGAATTGAATCGCGAAATAAATACGTAAAACGTCTTCCGTGCTTTGGAAATGTCAAACGAGGATTTATTGTTGAACTGTTCGAGTTATTTGAGCGTATAAAGACATTTTTATACATTTCATTACTAACTGGATGGATTCAAATTTCTGCAGTTTGCACTTGAGCTCGACGCGAATAAATTAGCTTTAATGATGGGGCTTTTTGACACCGTTATCCTTGGTTTTACGATCGTGCAATTTTACGATTCAAATTCGCTTCGGTTGTAAAAATAAAATACATCCGAGTTTCTTATAAACATGAAATTATTTCAACTCTAGATAAAAATTGCCGACGTTTATAGCATAGCCTTACATATTTTCTAGTTAATTATTTCAGGACCAATGAATCAAGTTGTACAAAATCACCAGTAACATGCAGTGCGGTACTTGGCATTAATAAAAATTTAATTAGAGAAAACCAAATTCCCGGATCAAATATTTTCCAACGTACAAAAACAATCGGCACAATATTTGCAGATAGATTTATAATGTTTTGAATAATGCAAAATTCAGGAATTGCGAGACGAAATAATCGTGCGAAAGTTTTTAAATGATGAGAAGAATGTTTACTTTCAAGCCCTCTTTGCAACATGAAAATGCGATTCCGAATCGTCACCATACGCTTTACATACTACTCACGTCATCCGTCATTAATAATAATATAGCACCTCGAAATGAATATTATCATCATCATTATAGTACGTATTGATAGGCACAAGACGAGTATTACGATTGACGCGGAATAAAGATATCGATTTCATCGCGCCATCCTTGTTCCATCCAATTTCAATTAAAGAAACAATAGTTTTCCGTTTTTAAAAAGACTTACAATTTTTCAGAGGTTTAAAAATAATGATTTTGACGAGCAAAGATGGTGCAAGATGAACTTTAGGGCTTAAATGTATGGCATAACGAATAGATGTAGACTGCAGATCGGTCAAGTGACAACATCATTAGGGTAAAGTAACAAGATATATAAATAAAAGCCGATATAAACATGTTATAGCTCATAGTTGAAATGAGTGATTATTGTACATTTAAATACAAAAGTGAAAAGCGTGAAAGCACATGAGAGAATGACGCGAGTTGACGTATGGATGCGAATGAATGAGAGAGAGAATAACGAGATTGCATCCTTCCACTGAGCACACTCGAAAGCGATAATTGGCTCTTTAATATCACGAGAAATCACGATCGATCGATCATTTTCCGTGCCTGATTGCGTTGAACATGTTCGGTTAACTTCGAAAAGCGACACAGCTCTGAATTTGGCTTTAGAACTTGTGCTCAGCTGTGCATTTTTATGATAGAAATAAAAGAATTCCAATGAAAAATCGTTTGTAGGGCGAAACATTTGTAGTTTGAAAGCCTTTTCGGTGAAAATAGAGTTGACTCGCAGCCAACTTCAGCGCTCTGTGCCGCGGTTTTTAAGTCGCGCCAAATTTTCAGCACGGAACAAATTTATTGCGTGGATTAATAAATAATTGAATGCGAAAACGAAATTCCTTGTTTCGAGTGTGCTCTTTCTAAGCGAATCTAAACTTGGAAATATACAGCGTTCGAGCGAGTTGCGGAACTTTATATCACTGATTATAGCAAACTGTATCATACGCATATTAAAGCGACTGTTATTATATAATGTTCATCATTGCATTAAAAATGCGGAAAATTACATTGGAAAAGTGCATCGAACAAATTTCGTTCGGGAAGTTTTTCACTCTCGACGATCGCGATTAAAATTTTTCAATGTGAAAGGAACTTGGTTCGCGTTGAAATTCTTTAATTTCGACAATCGAATCGAGCATTTTTCCGATGTAATAAAAGCATTGATCATGTAAATAAATCTGAATTTTTGTAAAGCTTTTCGTTTCGTCTGGAATTGTCCGATATTGCCGTTATCGCTTGAATAAAGTCTCCCGTGTGTTGATCGATTTTATAATCCGTGGATGTCGGGCGAATCTGCGCAATCGCGTTCGAAAAGGAAGTTAAAATCTGCACATTCGTTAGAAATCGAAATCCTCGAAAAGACGGAATAAATGAAATACTTTCCTCTGAGTTAATCCAGATTCATTTAAATATTCAAACCATATCAACAATTTAATTAAGAATCAAATAAAGCATGATTCAAATTCAATCAAATTTAATTACAATTCGAGCAATTAAAATTACGTTGATTATGGATGTTAAAAAAGGACTGAATATTTCAGAGAATCGCTCGACATCTACGAAAAGTTTTACGAGACGCTTTTTCATTTAAGAAAAAACAGCCAGCTGTATAATAAACAAATATGGTTACCCTCGATTGTAGTGTGTAAGATCTGCGTTATTTATTGTAAAATAAATATTCGAAGACGTGTTTGTTCCTAGTTGTGCAGTCCGTACGATGCTCCTTGACGAAGAATAAATATATATATATATAAACAATATATAAAGCATAAATTCGCGAGAACCATGCACAAACAAAATTTATTTGCGACGTCCCTGGAATCGGGGAATTCGCGTGCACTGGCCGACACGTTATCATGGAGTGGAATTTATCGATAAATCTTTCACGAAAATACAAAAAGGACCGATTATATATATATAGTAGATCGATACATGTTAAAAAACTGTGAGCTATGAAAGAAATCTATCAACCAATCTTGTAATCATTCCATTACGTATTGTATTAAGGTTTAGTGCGAACGATGTACTGTAAATCCATACAAGTTATTATTATATCGTAAATTATTATGTAATAAATATTGTTGTTAACATAAAAACACGATGGTACTTTTATTATCAAAATTTTCGACCGAGGAAACGTTTCATTTTCAATTTGGATTAAATGACTTCAAGGAGCAATAACGTATCGTTTAATTAATATTACAATCAATTTGCCGAAGACTTTATTTCACCCAGTTGAAAATTGTTCGAATTATCGACAAGACATGTTTCATAAAAATCGGAATCCAATGTTAAAGTGAAATTATTAGCGGAATTGTAATTTTTACTATAAAAATATCCAAAATTCGATCCATTATTATTAAGTGTGTCGCTTACCCTCGAATAATTAAACTTGAGACAATAAATTACGTTATTTCCATCCACACACGCATTCCAAACAAAAGTGCAATCACGCGAGTTTCAACATTTATCAACAAATCGAGAAAAAAAAAGGGAAAATCGTAACGTGAAATGGAGTGCGCAAGAACCGCGTTTTTTAAAATGTTTCGGATTAGAAAGCACTTCCGTTTTCTTCGGGGCGGTTGATAAGTGTTGGGCTCGACTGAGAAATAGGAAATGATAAATGCATCAACGCATAACCATTAAAGCAACGAGATGTTTCCATTAGCAGCACGAAAACCACGGCAGGAAGAGCGAGTACAAAGGAGCAGTGCTTTCACGCGACACGTGACTCGTGCGTATGCCCGCGTGTGTATTTAGGACTATATTTATGACTAATGAGAAGCCGACGCTACTCTATAATAATATTAATGAGCTGCTTCAACAGGCTTAATACTGGCGGGAGGACGATTGCATCCGACTTGTCCGTTGCTGCCTTTTTCCGGGAAGCCCTCGGGCGTACGGTTTGCGTGCGTTTGTTGACAGATAAAAGATTCCTCGAGCGCTGCGGATTCCATGAAAAAAGCACATCTTTAATTCTGCTCTCGATACAGCGCGATTGTAATCTTTAGCGATATAAAATTGTCGGTTTCGCGTCGATTGCAAGAGATGATTTCTTCACGTCACACGAGATCCAGCCAATCGGCTGAAAAGTTTTGTGGAACAAGGTTCGCGATTGTCAGACGCAATCGTTGTAGCGGAGGCAATAATGACTGATATTGCGCTCACTTAAACAGCGCGAAAAATGCACTCTCGGCACGTTAAAGAAAATCCGAGTAACCCGTAATTTTGTCTTTTTTTGATGTTGCAATCAATCGCACGAGCTTTGGAAAAAAAACTTGGATTTACCGGTTCCGACGGGATTAATTCTGTTACTTACGTATGTGGAGTATCTTCCCCCATCGGAATATAATCTTTTTCCGCGGGGTCGCACCAGCCAATCAGGTAGGAGAACAGATTCGCGCATGGAGCTGCCCAAAACCCCACTTTCGTCGCGATCGACTCGATGTAATACGGAGTTACTTTGGTATGATCGCAGGATAATGTTTCTGTGGAAACGTCGAGGAAACTTTGCAGTTTGGTTATGGTTTCGAGAAACGGCGAGAGACTTACGAAGCAGCGATGTCGTGGCGCATCCGGGCTGACTCGAGCCACCGTTCACGTAGAAATCGGCGTGTCCGTTTGGGCCCCACTGGCCCAAAATCCCCGCCCCCGTATGGATCACGTCCACGAACAAAGCATCCGATTCGTCCAAGTCTTTCGATCTGTTTCCATTCATGTAAAAAAATATCGTCGGATCGAGACCTGGAATTTGAATAGTCTAATCTAATTTTTCATTGAATGAACTTGAGAACATGAAACCCAATGTACATCGCTGTGTACAAGGAAATAATCAGAAGTAGATGTTACTGAATTCGCAGTAAAATCAACCTCTCATTTTTACGGCAATCGGAACTCGATTTTTTTATTTGGGGTATGAGAAATTGTTTGAAACGATGAATTAATAATTACCCGTGATCCGTCCCAGTTTGTCATTGGGCAGATAATTTGAGACGAGACCAGCGATGTGAGCGCCCACGCTGTATCCGAGAACGTGAATATTTTTGACTGGCGTGCCTCGAGGATGATCCTTTAAATACTTTACCAATTGAGCAATGCATTGCGAACAGAAATCCGGGCCCCACTGAATTTGGGAGAGACAAGGCTCGCGTACCAGAGAACCGTAATCAACGATTATTATATTGTAATCGCCTCGCGCGAAATACGCTGAAATCGAAAGCGAAACTTTGCAGACCTCCGATCAACTTTTCGACGCTTCGATTCCTTTATTCGCAGCGTTTTTCAAATCAAAAGTTTACCGTTTCGAAGATCCGTACTGGGCGACAAATTCCTGCCGCCCCCGAAACCGTGGATCACAACTTTCGTTGGGTGCGAGCTGTTGAATCGGGAATTTGTCAGCGATCGGAACCGCCGAACGTCCAGAAGCGACGGATTTTTTTCCGTGTCTCTGCGTAAATTTATGCTCCGTTATTAACCGGTATAAACTGCCGAGGACATATTTCCGGATTTTACTGTCGAAAAAACTGGGAAACACAATTTTCAAGCACAGTTTAACACAGAAATTGTCGCGACGAGAGTGAACGTGTGCCTGCACACGAGACGGAGAAAGGTGACACTATTGAGGTCACTTTCAGTATTCGAAGGAATGATCATGATCTTGAAAGTAAGAGTTTGAACAAGAGACAATAGTTCAAGCAGTAAACGCAGCGCTGATAAATAAGACGTCGCGGGAATAAATTTGCATTTACCTTGTGTACAGGTAAAATTGAATTTGCGGATGGGGGCACTTGAACGGTGGTCTTGCACAAGAAGTGCTGTTGAAGAGATCCTGAATGGTCTTGTTTTGTGCCGTCACATCTTCTGAAATTAAAAGACTTTTGCACCGCAAAACCATGTGTTTACAACCGTATCGCGAGGCGTTTATTTATTGCAAAATGGAACATCACTTTTTAATTATCTCCACGCAATCTATTACTTAATACACAATTGTGTTACAGAGCAATCAGAGCGTTGCAAAAGATAATAAAATGGGTAAAGGTTGACAGGTTATTGATCAAGGAGGATTGCGGTTAACCGGTTTTTTATACCAAACAAATCGTCAATGAAGAAACTTTTTTATCAGATAAACCGAAGGGAAAAATGCTGGATTTTCAGCAAAAACTCTCTCTGGAAATGAAGTTTTCGTCTTCACGATAAACACATCCTTTGCATTCGTCGTTCGTAAAACGTACAATTATGTCAGAAAACTGTACATTGAATTAATAGCAATTTCTCTCGCAATTTACTCCGGATTACTTTATCAATTAACTTAGTTTTAATACGCAGTATGCTGTTAAGATATAACGGAGTGACCGAAATTTAATTACGCCGGGTTAAAGGAGCAACGGCGTAACGTCGTTTCAACCGGCATCAAACATGCGGTTTGATGGCAGAAAACCGCGTCGCGCATCCCGATATTAATAAAATTATAAACTATTGTTCTCGTGAAATACGATGCTGTTCCGAAACAACGTAAAAAAATTTAAATAATAAATCATTCGACGAAACTTTCGAATTAAAATTGCGTCGATTTCTGCACGATCGAAGAACTAAAACCGGTAGCAGCGCTTTCTTCGTAGCGAGACACTCGAGTACTTACGGTACTGATGAAAGGCGAAGAGCACGAGAAGAATTTGCACGACACTCACTGCCATCGCCCACGCTCCTGTGGTTTATGATTAAACATCGAACGAGATTGCGGATGGAAAACTAGAAAAAGTGAGCCCCGTGTCGCGTCCGATTGCAAAATGCAGAACCATCGGAACTCGAGGGAATTTAGAAAGTGGCGCGCTTCTCCGTTTACGTCCTCGTCGGCAAAACGTGCGAGTTTCTGATACTCGCACGCTGGATGGGGACTACGAGTCCTCGAGCGTTAATGGTCGGTCTCCGAGTTGACGGCACGCGAGCAACTCGCGTTAAATGATGACTCGGGCAAAGTGAATGCACGCTATTTGGGGGAATGTAAAAGTAACGAGGCTCTCCCGCTTGTCAAATGTCCCTCGCTTCCTGCGAAGCAACAATGATGCGCTCGTTTGAGCAACAATCATGCAACGCCGGTCTGATTGGAATCTGAAATCAGTTTTCCGGAAACGAAGCTTGATTTAGTCTCGTAATTAAAAAGTATCAACACTTTTTCTGATTAGAAATTTAGCAGGAATTTATCCGAATAGTTTCATCTACGGATGCATTTCATGGGAGAGAGGATTTCCCTTACGTCATCTTTCATTTCACTTCGCGTGGGTTGTTCTTCTTCCTACAATTTGCGTTTAAACATTTGCGTTTAATAACATGGTTTTATAAATTTCGTCACGAAAAGTTTCACATAAAAAGTACAATAAATAAATTGTTCGCGTGCGTAACAAGGGTAATAATTATTGACCGTAACCCGTGTACCCGACAATTCTTGATTCTATTGTGATGCACGGAGCGTCTAAAATTTTGCATTCATCATAATAAATTTTTCTTTATTACGAAACACCATTTTTTCTTTAAGCGTTGCATCAGCATCGAGTCGAGAAGAATTTCGCTCGCGGATTATTTTTATAACATGTTAAATCGGAGTCCATTTCGAAAGCGAATGATTTGCTTTTTGAAAAATTTGTTTGATGAGGGGAGAATGAGGATAAAAATTATTGCTACGTTTGAAAAGAGTGGCTCACATTTTATTGTCCATGGCCATTATAATCTTTACAATACACTCAAGTTACAATGTACGTACATAATTTACATAATTCTTGGTAATTAATAACAAACCAGATATCACCGGCGAGTAACAATACTTTTTTTTTCTAATTTGCATTCTACGATGAGAAGTTGTTATACGTGAATGATTCTTCAATCACAGAATCGAGATGGACCAAAGACAATTCTGTTTTGTATTCTTTTAATTTTGCAACGTTCAACTCAAATTAACATCGATTAAACAATTGAAGAATTTGCCTACACACCAGGGATTTGATGGATATTTGGAATACACGACTTTAACAATTTGGAAATACAATCGATTATTAACATCGTTTATATTTTATACATGTAGAAGGAGAGTCTTTTCGTAAATGGGGAAACGTGTGTCTATATTCATTACGAGATGTCACATAAACGTGCGAGGTATATGCGATCAGTATGTACGTGTTTCACTCGACATTCTATTTATGTTTCAAATTCTATTCATGACAAACAGAATCGAGAAATGCTCTATTTAACGTTTTTGAAGAACTTCTAGACCCAGATTTCTCGAAAGTTTGTTTTGGAATGGCACAACGATCAAGAAGATACATGTTATGTCATCATGAATCACATCGCATACAAGAAAAGCATGAAAATCTCACTCTTTATACATGTGCTTTGTGTTGCAGCTCGGGAATATGAAACGTCAAACATTATACAAAGAATAAAGCGTCTTTCATCTCTCGGTTTATTTAATTCGAAAATCAAGAGCAACGGAAAAATCAAAAGTACCGCGAATTTCATTACATCGAAGTCGTTTTTAGACGATTTATGTTTATTATTATCGTTACTTTAATTTTTCGAAAAGTATACGTCTGCCGAAGAAGCTAAACTCACAAAAGCGCGCGTTATTGCAAAAGTTTCTAAAATCCTTATTGTCTTTTTAGCACGTATTTGCATTCTTTTACGGTTTCGTTACATTATTGTCCACTTTATAATTGATACACTTGCATGAATATATATTTATACGATCTGCATTGTAAAACATTGCTACACATTTATTATGAAATTTAACGCCAGAAAAACTGGAGTTGCATTATTTTTATCTCGCGTAAACATGCAAATTAACTTTTCCGTATCAACGAAATGACATAAATTAATATTCAGCTTATCAAAACAGGTATAATTTTGTTTTTAATTCGATAAATATTTGCGAAACATAACATTTAGTACATTTCTTCTTTCACAGCATTGTTTTATGTAGTACATATTAATTACATCAATTCAAATCGTCGCAATCAAATTTCCTTTGACGTATTCAATCAACTATTTGTTGCATGGAATAAGGCTGCATTTGTAACAACAAAAATACGCGTCCCAATAATTTTGCGCTCTTGTATTTCCAAGCGAAATCCGAAAATTGTCCATTAAATATTCGAATCTTTCTTATCGTTACTGATACAATCATGTTATTTTGCGCATCGTTTATTGTCGCATCGCTACGTCTACACTTTCCAACGTCCTCTTTACAGCATGTATTTTATGTACAAATAAAAGCCAATAAAAATAACGCCACGCAAAACTATAGCATTTATTTGTCGCTTTATGGTCGATTCGTCAAAGGTATTGATTTCCCGTACACCGGTTTTGTATTTTACCTACGTCTAATTATTATCTTCGTGTGCAAAGTGTCTCAAAAATTTTCTCTACCATAAATATTCGCAAAAATGAAGCACAAATTTGTCGGAGCCATTTAAACACTCAGAAATGCACTCGGCTTTTGTTTATCGGTCGCAGAGACACCTGGCACATTAATCTTTTATTGTCGTATATTATTCGAGTTTTAGATTACGTATATCATATATATCAATAATACATATGAGGAAGTGAAAACCAAGGCAGTTCGAGTAATAATTTGTGTGTGCATTTTTTTTCTATTCGCGCAATTCAAGCGTTAATCTTGTCGAAACATTACTGGGCCTTCCTCGACTCTCCCCTGCTCATACATTTATTCTTATATATATAAATATCTCAGTATTATTGTTCGAACAGCATTAGAACTTAGCCTAGGCTTCATCATTTGATCGTCTTTACCTTTATATACTTAATTCTCAAGTAGTTACATTATTCAATATATCTGCAAATAACATTAGGCCAGCTACTACTTCAATGCAAGAATGAGTATAAGTACATATACACATACCCTACATAAAATGTCTTTTCGAAATCATCGATATTCATTATTACGAGTGCTGTTTTTTTCAGCAGACTCCACTACTCGAACTATTTCATTTCGTCAAGGCAAAGAATCTTAGCACATTGGACATCATGGAGTTTACCAGAGTGTTCGTTTTATTACAATTTAACGAACAAACAAAATATTGGACATTCGAGTAAAAAAATACGGTATCAACACCTTGGAGGTTGCAGAACAATTTCATCTTTTTTTCTTGCGATTGTTGATCGATAGCATCCACTAGCGAAATAAGAGTGTACTCCGGGGGCTAATTAATGTGTTAATTGCTGCTTTCTTTGATAAATTTGTATGCGCGCTTATGGCACAACTTCCGAGGAGTTAATTAACCTCATTTTTGAAAAATATGACTCTATAAATTATATACAATCGATAGTTAATAGCGTAAATAATGTACTCCAAAATTGCAGCTTTTAACGAGTGCACGGAATTGACTGTAACGCAAACTTACAGTCTCATTTTTGGAAACTCTGGAACATATCGTTTCGCTTATTGTCAGCTTTTTTGTTAAACTAAATCGCCTTTGTTTCTTTGGTTCGGCAACGTCTCATTGCTCCAACAAAAATATCGACAAATATATCGCGCTATATGATATATGGGTAATTGTTTCTGATAGTTGATTTTTCATGAAATACATCGCGATAGTTTGAGTAAGTGGTTGAACTTGAGAATAGCGACACAGCTCTGAAGTTGGCTCTAAAACTTATGCTGAACTGTGCGTTTTTATGCTAGACTCTTAATTTAACAAGAAAGAATTCAATGAAAAATCCTTTTTAGTGAAACAAAACCCAAGCTACCAAAAAATTGCAGTTTGAAACTCTTTTGAGTGATAATGGAGATAGAAAGTATTGACTTCAAAGTTCTGTGTCGGTATTTTAAAATGTTCTAATCAGATTGTATTTCTTGCATGTTAAGAAAAGCTCTATTACTAACGAGTTAACCTTGTATATCATATAAAGCTTGCATTTATATATCCTAATATTTTCAACGAGCAGAAAAATTCTGTCAAATACAGTCACGAAATGTATTGCCTTCATTGACACTGACTAATATGCACAACACGTTTGATCGGCTCAAGTCCACGACTAGTATAATTTTTGTGTATATACATCTGTACGAGTATACCAATGAAATACTATACATACATTTTTGATTTATATGTCAATAAACTTTAAATATAATATATGTAATATACGCTCTTAAAAAGGTCGCGCATAAATTGACTAATTATTAATTCCGGGCGACAAAGTCAAGCTTGATAACGCTCATTATCAGTTTCATTCTCGTTTGTGCCCAAAATTGATCGAAATATATCAACATTTATATATTTATATTCGCGCTCGTCGCATAAATATATAAATATTCGTTCGCAACATTCGCATCAAGTAAACACTCGACAAGTTCGTACTTTTTTCCAAACGCGTCGAAACCATGAAAACTTTATTCCTCGTGAAATTGTAGCCTCGATTTTTTCGAATTTTGGAATTCGTTTATAGGAGAAAGTGCATACCTATTTCAATATTTACATATGAATCGTACGAACCTGTAAATCTGGAAATGATTTATATATTATAACACAAGTCCCAAACTCAACGGTAAATTCTTTTTCTTTAAAGATATATAATTTCTATATATATTTCATCACAAATTACTAGTATTTTCTTCAATAACCGCTACGACTTTCTTACGATACTTTCATACGTTTACATTGTATTGCGCGTTTCGTGTATGTTCGTGTCTTAACTTTTTTCAAGAAATATCTGAAGACAAAAGTTACTTCATCGTGTTACAAACTTCCTAATAATTGATAAAATTTTAATTCCCCTTTTCGAAATTCACTCTCAGTACTGGATTCAATGAATTTTGAAACATCGAAAGAAAAATTGTTTATAGTACAAAAAAGACATGGTTTTTTCTTCAATTACTCTCGGGCTGTTTAATGTTTAATCGTGTACGTGTATGCGTATATTTTTCCTCTTAATTTAATCATTTTAAGCTTGAGATTCATAATACGTCTATACGTTTAAGGTACCATGTGTACTTTCATTCGATTTAATTTTTTTTACTTTCGAGCGATCAGTCTTCGAACGTTCCGATAAACGAATCTCCCGATGAAACTCAGCTGTTGATCAATTAGTTTTTATTGCGTCACGAATAGTGCCGTGATTACCATTTACCAAATCCTTTTCGCAATTTCATTACTAAACTGTTTTTATTGTCGATTATTTATTTCTTTGTTCAGGAATACCTAAAAGTTTCAGTCAATCGCGCTGAATCGGTACGAAAACCGCTTACTTTAATTACTTTCAATGCTTGTTGTAAATAAAAATTGTTAACCAAATTTCAACAAAATGTCAAGAACATAGCTTTTGTTGCAAGCTTAATTTAACAGTGCCTGTAACAAGCTTATATTTTTTATTAACAATGGAAAATATTTAAAAACGTGCAATTTATTGTCGTTGCGAGAATTTAGACTTTCGTAGTTTTTCAGCTAATTATGATAAATGCAATACAAAATATGTACTTAACAATATTATTAATACTTTCAACTAGAAATTATTTATCAATATTTATTGCCCGTTTAAAATTGTCGACGTTATTGTCTTTTTGTGTCTTCATTGCAATCTGGCATGTTTTGTTTATTGTCAAATTATACCGTCGAAGCATGAACGTGAACAATATTGTCTTTCAATGAGCGAATTTCTCGCGTCTTATACTTTCAATACGTTTGTGAAAAAATTGGTATAAAACTATTTGCTTTTTGCGAGAACTTTATCAAAGTTCAACGGAATAAAATTCTACACAAACCGAGCAGAACTGTATAAATTCACTTATTAAAAAGCATAATAACAACGTTTGTTTGATTTGAGCCTTCCTCATACTCAACGACGATTATTGTCACTCGACACTCGTACGAAAAATATTTCGCAATAAAATTATGGTACCAATAGTTGAAAGATAACTCGGCGTTTGTCGCTTTTCGCTTTCATATAAAACTTTATATTTTAATGTATTTTACTTTCAAGTACTTTCATCTCGTATTGTCTATTGTAGTATAATGAAAAGTTGTACTTCGGTCCTCGCTCAGTTCGCATAAATTACCTTTCAAGTATTTGCATCGCTCTACTTTTTAATGCATGTAGCGCCATTACCTGTCCTCTTAGGCATCGTCGATAAGAACAAAAGAGTGTTTCATTTCCTCGTAATTTCGCCGTCTCTCGCGAACGAAAGACGACGAAACTTGATTAGTTCAACCTTCATTCGACTCGTTCAATCGATTCCATATTCGCCCTTTCGCACATTAAATTTCCGGCTTTTAATTCTCTACGCGTTAACAAAAATAAAATTCCCGAAAATTCAAACCAACGTTTCAAGTTTCGAGAAGTTTCGTCTTGTCCCGATCGCTAATTCGTTGCGGATTCTTGAAAAACCGACAGCGCGAAAATCGGTTTCTATTTATTGACCATTTCATCGTCCCGTAAAGTCCAATCCAAGACACGATTTCACCGACCACGCAAACAGTAAATTTCGCTGATTTAAGCTCCGCTACTTATACTTTCATGTAATTATTATCGTTCGTAAATCTCATCTTGATCAGCAATCATCCTAAATCGGACCTCGACTCCCGCGTCGACCTACCTCAATTCCACTCTTGTTGATTTTGTAAAACGTCGTGCGAATAATCATCCTTCGCCGGGGGTTGCACGTACGACGCGTTCACGTCGGAAACAAAAGGGTTCGTCGAATGAAAGGGATTACTGCCCTGCGTTTCCGTCGCCCCATAATTTATCACCTGCTGACCTTCTTGTTGCCCAGAATCGTTCCACCCCTGGTTCGGATCTCCCAAAGAAGGTTGTCTCTGCAAGAAAAACAATGCCCCCGTCAATTCCCCACTCAAAATCACAAGATCCAATCCCCCAACGTACAATAAACTCGGACTGCATGGTCTTCGGCGGTGGCGGTACCGGCGGTTTCGCCTGTCCAAGTTCGTCCATGGGGTTCCAACTCGCCTGTTCTTCCGCACTGGGATCAGCCCACGGCTGCAATTCCCCGGAACAAAATATGGCGTAGAAAGTGACGCCGAAAAAGTGTACGCAAGCCGCGATGATGAAAACGTTTCTCCAACTATGAGGATCTTTATCCCTTGTAATGTTGTCCACGAAGAATGGAACGAGGAGACCGGCGATGGTTCCGATCCCGTTGGACATGCCCATCAGGATGCTCGCGTATCTGGGAGCGATGTCCAGGTGATTGACGTTGAAACCGGAGATGGCGAAGCCGCTGCAGGCCACGCCGAATGCCAGAGCGACCGTAGCAGCCGTGCCGTTTCTGTTGGTCGTCGCTTTCGCCACCACCAGGAAGAACAGCGCTTCCATCCCGAAACCGCCGCAGTTGAAGACCTTTCGAACGTTCGTTGTCGACATTATCCCGCGTTTCCTCAAGTGATCCGCCAGCAGACCACCGCAGGGCACGATGGTCGTCATTAACAAATGCGGCAAGGCCCCGACCAAGCCTGTCTGCATCGATTGTACATAAAAATTAATTTTCGAGAAACAAGTCTTTCACGGGGATTCGACGTACCTCGATGAGGGGCATGTTGAAAGATTCGTGCATGAACCGGGCTTGGAATAGGACGAGCAAATAAAAGTTCCAGGACCTGCAGAAGTTGGCAACGATGATGGCATGGACCGGCATCGAGGTGAAGAATTTGCGCCAAGGGGTCGTAGAGAAACTGGGCATCGGCTGGGAATTACCTTGGGCCTGGCCCAAGGAATCTTCTATGTACTTGAGCTCGCGGGCTGAGATGCAGGGATGCTTCGACGGTTTCTCGAAGGCCAGCCAGAGCCAGAAGCAGTACCAAATCAGGCCGCAAACGCCTTGAATTATGTCACTTGGAATTTTCGTCGGAAGATTTTGGAATCAGGAAAGTTACCGTAAACGTAAAAGGAAGCCGTCCAGTTGAGCCAATGTCCCAGCAGACCGGAAAGAGGCAAACCTATGACAACTGCCGCGTACGAGCCGCAAAAGGCCAGAGTCGCTAATCTTGATCTTTCCAGCGGTGGCGCCCAATATTTCCATATTCCGTGACAAGCCGGGTACGTGACACCCTGTTGACATGATTTTACGATCATTCAATCGCACTGTCGAAGTAAACGGTGTCTCGAATCGCAGCTACGTAAAAGTGCTTTACCTCAGCGAGACCCTTGCAAATTTGAACCATCATATCCATGATTGGGTCTACCATGAGCGCGCCAGGGACAAGTAGGTTCAGAAAAGAAGATACCGCGATGGCAATGCCGAAAATTTTGTTGGCCGGGTAGAGGGAGGCCAAAAACCCACCGGGCACTTGCGTGATCAAGTAACCCCAGAAAAACGACGAGTCCAGGGCACTCTCCGTCCCCACGGTCCAGTTAAACCTCAAACGCCCGGTCGGCGTCGTTTCATTTTTCAGGATTATCTTTGCCATCCCCATGTTACATCGCATTCCAAAAGAGATTACAAAACCTGAAAACGCGTTGAGGAAAGAAGTGAGGAGAAAGTTGGTCGGAAAAGTTGAAAAACAAGGTGGAAAAGCACTTACCTATACACGCTAAAGTTGCAATAGTGTACCTCTTCGATAAGCAAGGACACTCTGGCATACAATATGTATCGATATGACGTAATGGAGGCCGCTCCGGCTCTGGAAGAGAGTCGAACGACGCGTTTCTATTGTATCCCATTTCATCCTGGAATCCCTTGTTATCCTTATCCTGTGGCATCGCAAATTCTTCGTAACCCTCATTGTTTCCTCTTTTGAATCTACAAGATAACGGACGTTTGGATCAAACGGAGCTTTAATCGCGAGTGGATCAATGAGACGAAAACGCGGAACGCTAAAGAGACGAATTCTCACCCCGCAAGTTTCTCGCTGGCTTTTGCCTTGATGGAATCCAAGGCCACGAGACCCGCCGTCACGAATCCGGACATTTTCCAATTATTGGGGTTGCTTCAGTCCGCGTCGTATCACGATTGCGTTGTTGATACGCAGCCCCTGGAACAATCGTCACTTTGAATTAACGTTGCGTAAGCCTGTTGGAGATGGATTCAAGCACTCGGGGATCTGGGTTTCAATCGCTCGAATCGTTGCTTAAACAATCGACTCCGGACTTGCCCTACCATTGATTCCAGGGAACAATAATTTGTAAGATTTTGAATTTTATTTTTGAATCAATAAATTTCTGCATTGAGAAAAGGAGAAAAGAATGAATTCAGAGCCAGCTTCGGAGCTGTCGCTATTTTCAAGTCCAACCAATCATTTTCCCGAAGAGTTGTAATTGATGAAAATGAGGATGCGGGATTTACAGGGTGTTGTGAAGCACCGGGGATCAATACGATCATATTCTTTCAGACAAGAAGAAAGCTACTTTCTGATATCCGCATTTATAGGAAGAGTTGAAAGCCGACTCTTTCCGTCTCCCTTCGCTGTGCTATATCGCGTAAGGGTGATATCGGAGCAGGGATGTTTATTTGGAGTGGAACCCTCTCGAGCTTAATCCGCGGATTCCCCGGGGATGGTCTTATGGAGATATTAAACTGCGAGAAGATCGGGATCGGGAGACGTTAAAATCGGTTAAGGATACGGCGCTTTGAACGTTTTTCCCAGATCCATTTGTTTTTAATCAAACTAAAATTTTTCCAAGGACGAAAAATTGAGGAAATTGCGCGATTTTGTAATGGGGTGGCGTTTGTTTGACGAATGTTTTGAACGGGATGATTTTGTCGGTGAGTAATTTTATTCGATAAAGAAAATCAGGGTAAACGAGACCACGTGACGTGTACGCAGACTCAAATAAAGAGCATCGTTATGCGCGTGTCTTTCCTCTTTCGAAAGCACCATTGCAAAAATCGACGACTCGCCTTGTCGTATAGTCATATCGACCGAATATTAATACGACACGTGACGAACAAAAGGCATAAAATGCACAACACGTGTTTTTGCTGATTGAGTTTTATACCCCGAGCAAGATAATTGAGCGATGAATAAACGGCTAAAAAGGCGCTTAAAAGCGTAGAGAAATTGAAACAATTTTTATTTTTCTCGTCAAACAAGATGAATTTCGGAGTGGAAAATTAATTTAAAGGAAAAGTTTATTCCATTCACGGAATACATATTCACGCAGCTTGTAACATTTTTCATGAATTATTCATTTCCCTCGTATGGCCCTTCCAGAATTATGATTCCGGAGAATAAATAATTCAAGTCAATTTTTCGGGAACGAAAAACGGTTATAAGAACATGAATATGAATGCGTTTTCGATATCAGGTCGTGATAAACGTCAGAGGAGAATTTATTTTTTCAATTATACAACTGGAACGAAATTCCGATCCAATAATTCAGTAAGATTTGTGAAACTTTCAGCGCTTCCAAAGAGTGTTTTTTAAATCGATGGTTGAAAGTAGAATGTGCTATTTTTAAACGCCATATTACTACAACCTTCTACAAAGGATAATAAAGTCCTGACAAATCGAGAAAAAGGTCATCAATTCCCGAAATACATAAAAATTGGTGCTCGTAACAGGGAAAATAATCGATCATGCTTCGAACTCCATTTGTACATTGACTTTAGAAGCACATAAATCAAGTCAGAAACATGAAACTGCAATTCAACCTGCACCTCGGCCAATGAAAAAGGTAAAAAAATGCAAAGAATCAAACATCCCAAATCGTAGCACTATTCGCACATTTTCCGAGGCAAAATCGATTGCTCCAAATGTCGAAGGTTGAACTTCTCCACTGTGCCACATTTTCGTCACCGAAGTTACCAAATCGTTACGAAATATTTCAGAACCAAGCCGAGATATTTCAAAACTCCAAAATCCTAACGAAAAACGTCGGAAAGCACTTCACCCCTCGAATTTCACCAACTCAACGCTCGAAGATGGCACTCGAATCGTCCGAAAAATATTCGCAATTCACCGATTGTTTCGTTTTTCGGAAAAAAACGGCGGGTTCGCAATCGCGAGATGAAACGTCACTCACCAATAATTAAATCCAGATTGAAGTGCGTGCGGAGCGGGTTCGGATAACGCGGCGAGGACGTCGTGCCGACGTTGTCCTCTGCGATGACGAGGCGCGGATGAATTTCGTAGCCCTGGGGCGCCAGCGCATCTCGAAGGTAATGTTATTGGTCAGGATGGCAGACGCATCGATATCACTAGCCAACCGGCGGAGGAGGCACCCCTTTTGGATCGACCCCAGGCGGGGCTTGAACCCGTCGTTTACGAAAATAGTAATCTCAACTACAATAACAATTATAGCGACGCGAGCACGTAATCATCGGAAGCATCGTTTTCTCCACCGAAATCGGCACGCTGAGATTCCGCTACGGGATATCGCCAGGGTTCAAGGATCTAATTAATGGATCCAATTTTTGCAGTCACAGAAACGTTTTTCTGGAGCAAAAACACTGCGAGATGTGATGCCCAAAATGTTTGTCAACTCCGGGGGCGAACTGCGTCGCTGAGTCTATTAGCGGAATTTGATTAGGTCTCAGGAGGCTTCAACCCCGGGGGCTTGTATCGCTAAATATATTATGTTTATTACGCGGCGCGTCTAAATTCCCACGGCCATTACGAACGTAATCATTTTACGTTTACAAAGTTTGCCCATTTGTCAACGTTAAATACGGTTTTACAGGGTGAAGATTGAGTGAAATATCCTCGAGGATTTGTCACATGTGTCCTTAAATGGTCGATAACCCTTGGAATTCCCGTGAGGCAAATCTACATGTCGTTCCGGGGTAGTAAACCGAGGCGTTACTGCCC
This sequence comes from Zelostemma sp. ZL-2020, assembly GCA_022816865.1. Taxonomy (NCBI): domain Eukaryota; kingdom Metazoa; phylum Arthropoda; class Insecta; order Hymenoptera; family Platygastridae; genus Zelostemma; species Zelostemma sp. ZL-2020. The sequence continues at coordinate 5,827 of JABFQM010000327.1, read as the reverse complement.
TTAACACGATTTCAAACCTCGGAGAAAAAGACATTCGGAACGTTGAAACTTGCGCGAATCCGAGGAAAATTGTCGAGTTTTCCGGAGGGCAATGATAAAGTCGTCGAATGGAATCGGCTTTTACTACGACGATTAACTTTTTTTTCGCGTAGGTGTCATTTAATGGGGTGTATTAAGTCATTATCGGGGCGCGCATCGGCCGACAACGGGAGTCGGGGTGGAAATAATTTTTCACCGGTGACAGCTCGAGGCCATCACTAGAAGTTAGGAGAGTTAACTTGCATTGTTACAAACACACAGTCAGCGGGGTAGGCACCCTTCGCGGTTGCCAGGAAATATCGATCGGCTGCGAGGAGTGGATGCTGCCTCGCGCTCCATGTTTCGCCCGATACTTTATTTTCATCAGTCCGTGCTTCACATTAAATGTTACGGATTTCACGGTCACCATTATCGCCTTATCTTTGATTTACGTGATCTTTCCGACCAAGAACCCAACCATTTTTCTCGCTCCGTCCGATTTTCTGAAACGGAAACTCCGAAAATCGTAATACTCGAAAGTTCGTGAAAAATATCCGTAATTGATATAAATTTTAACGCAGTTAAAACGTTATTTTCTATCCTTGGTTTCGTAATCAAAATTCCACAAATTTCGAAGTACACCCAATTTTAAAAAAACCTTCGATGGCGATTTTATTTCTTCGTTATTAAATTATTTATAATTTTCCATCAAAATACATTATTCGATAAATTTTTCCGCCGTTAGTACATTTTTCAGAGCGCATCGAAAATTTCAAGATCACCTCGGCTTGAATCGATTCCGATTCAGTGTTGACGTTTCACTCGCTTCGTAAGTGCCTCGAGAACGCGATCCCCGCGAGCGAGAAGGCTTTGTGCTCCTCGCGAGTTTTGCGTACTGGTATAATTTATTTTTTAAGTCCTCGTCGAAATCCGCAGCGTATTCTACATGACGCAGAATATTCAGATCCAAGGCCGGAAGCTTTTCCATCTCGGAAGACCCTGACTGATCCCCATGCTGATTTCTGTAGCCGGTTGAACTTGGCCCGACGTTCGGCACAGTTACCGCCACTCCTTGGCCTAATTTTCCCGAGGAATCGGAATACGAGCATGAAAAAAGAGAGCCTCTCTTGGAGATGTTTCTCGGAGCGCGATGCATGGATCGATGCTCGTTCGTGGACGCCAAAGGTGCTCCTCTGCCCGAATAATTTTGCTTTTTCGATGCTTCGCTTTTAACGTACCACGTCGGTTCGCTGCAGCACTGTCTACAGCAGCTTTTCCTGGGGAATTTTCGTCGAATTTTACTCTCTTTTCAAGTTTGAAGGTCATTGCTTTCTCTGTCAAGGAATGAAACCGTGATTGAATTACTTCGAGGAGCGATGATCTTTCGAGTGGCAGTGACCGCAGGCGAAAATAGTCTCCAGGGAGTGCGTGTACGTCGCGGAAAACCTCCCGCTGCGAGGAGATTTGAAATCTGCCCGATCATTTCTCGGCGGTTGTGACAGAGGTCGCCGAACGCGAGAGCAGTCGTAATCGATACCACAGTTACGATGCGATTTCGGCGACGCTCCCCCCGATTTCCTGCGCTGCTTTGCAACTTTTTCTTGACGGTAACGGTGGCTTTCGTTGGGTGCTGAGTAACGCTGTCTAAGCCTGAAAAATACTCGATTGTGATACAGTTAAATGAGTCAGAAATTAGGGGTTTGGTGGGACTGAAATCTTTTGTACTCTCCAGGCTCCGAAACAAACGTGCTCTGGATTTGCAACAAAATCCGGTCTCTGTATTTTTTTATAACGTTTTTTTTAACAAAATAACTTTTTTTTAAATTTTTTCAGACAGTTGTTGATTGAAAGTTGTGAAAAAATTGGCAATGTGTTCTAGTAGCTGATAAAATAAAAATGTTTTTTTTTTAAATTAACATTAATTGATATTGTGATGAAATAATGGTTTTAAAAATCTGAAAAAATTCAGAGATATTCTTTGGGTACTAGAATATACCCTCAATTTTTTTAAAATTTGTATCCATAGTTGAAATAAGGATATTGACATTAAACAAAAATTTTTTCAACTGTTTTCTAAATAATACCTGGATATTGTTGTTAAATAATCGTTTTGCAACAACAAAAATTGCATGGCTATTTTTTAAGTACTAGAATATGCTCTATATTTTTTTCAAATTTTTTAAACAATTTTTTTACAACAATATTCACGTATTAATTGAAAGAAACATTTCAACTTTGTTTTTATGTTGGAATCTCTATTTCAAGTGAGAAGAAAAATTTGAAAAAAATCAAGAGTATATCTTAGTACTCGAATAATGTTCCTGAATTTTTTCCGATTTTTAGAACAGTTATTTCATAACAAAATCGAATTGTTAACTGAAAAACAATTTTCATACTTTTTGCAAGTTAAAATTGAATTTAAAAATCCAGAAAAATTCAGGAATGTCTATCAACCACTTAAATATGCTGCCAATTTTTTTAAAAATATTCCATCAATAACTTTCCGAGAAAAAGAACGCTATAAACAAAAGCGCGGCAACCGAATTGTTACAAATCGCAGAACGTTTGTTTTAGTGCCTAGAAATCGTAAAAAATGCAGCCAGTTGGGTTCAAATCTTACCAGAAATGACTATTTTACTAAAATCACGGTTCACCAAGAAAAAATCCGTCAAAGCAAACATAAAAATTACTTGTCTCCGCGCCTGTATCTTCGTCGCGAGAAAGTGGATTTCATCGAGCAGCTGCAAGCATTATCGTGGCTGCTGTCGAAAGACTGCAAATTCAGCAACTGCAGCTCCGATTCCTGGCTCGAAATGTACGAACATTTCCGGTCCCGAGTGGAAGCTTTGTCCTTCTCGGCCAATATTTTGTCCACCATCTCGCGAATGAATTCCTTAAACATGCTGGAAAACGGCGCGCACAGGAAATTCGGGATCGTCGATTTCTTCGTCTTTTTCGCGGCGCTCGGAGTCTTCGATTTCAATGTGCTCTTCGACTTCCTCGCCGATTTTTGTCTCGCTTCCGGAATCGCCTGGAAACTCCGGCGATTATCGGCGATGAGTTTGCTGAGTTGTCGAGCGGAAATCGTCGAGTTTTTTCGCAGAGTTTTGCAGTGCAAATAAAACGTTCTGGGAGGTTCCGGCGAGTAAACTGACGGGGAATCCAGGTAAGACGATTCGGTTGGGTTTCGACACGTTCTTAAACTTTGTTTCGGGACGTAAGCCGGAAAAGGAGCCGTTCTTGAACACGTGACGAATGAAACATGAGAATGGTCCCCGCTGGCTTTGTCGCACATTTGATCCGCCTCTTCCCTTTCGATGAATTCCGGTGCTTCTTTAGGACCGAGAACAAATGACAGCTTTTCCAAGTAATTAAAGTCTATCGCCGGAAACTCCGAGTTGGCTTCCGTGATTATGGTCTGCGCCGAAGTACAGCGAAGTACGATTTTCTGCCTCGAACATCGGCAACTTTTTGTCGCCCAGATCGAACTCAAAAGGCTCTCGATGTTGGACTGCAAATAAGGGTTGTTTTCGGGGTTTTTGTAAGGCGAAAGTTCCAGCTTTTCCACGAGTTTCTGCACGGAACTCATCTTCTCGATGCTTTCTTTGTTCGAAGTTTCTCGATCGTTTTTGACGACGTCTAAAAATGTTTTTTTTTTTCAGTGAAAAAGGTGAAAAGTTTGAGAAATTCGTTCCGTTCACCTTTAAAATCAGGAACGGACTTCGACTTCGAAGTCAAAAGTTCGGAATCTTCCGGAAAATTAGTTTCCTCGTCTTTCGAAGGCGCTGCTTTCGTGAACCGCTGTTCGCAATCCGTTTTCTCCGTAATGAAAATAAATAAATTGGACGTGCACGTCTCGCGGTCTCTCTTTTCCGACGTCACTGCGATCTTTTCATTTCCTTTGTTTCCCTTTTCAACTGGGTCGGATTCATTTTCATTTTCACTCCGGGTATCAACTGGTGATTCGCATCGGCAATTCTGTCCAATTTTTTCCGTCTTTATTACATCCTCGCAGCAATTCCTTTCGAACTCGTCCCGAGTTCTCTGCCAAAATGAGCAAAGTCAATAACCAATGAACGGCGTTTTCAATCAGCCTCACCTTTCGAGAGTTCACCCTTGTATTTACACACTGACACGTCTGAAATTCGTCTGAGCCTTTTATCCTCTGACCAGGATAAGTCGCAGCGTGACAGCAGTCACTTGTCTCAGAGGATTCCCCCGAAGAACCGCTGGAAGTATCGGGATTTTCCTCGGGTAAACGGAGAAAATCCTGTGGCCATTTCGATGTGCAAACTTCAGAATCCGGATATTCGTAGCTCGCTCGTCGCTTCAAAGCTTTCCTCGCGATTCCAGGAGGATCATCATCAACATTCTCATTACCAGTTTCTTCATCTTCGTCTTCCGACGACGTGACTTCCAAACTCGAAGCTTGCTCTCTCCTAAAAGTAACGCAAGGACTTCGAAATCCCCTTCAAAACCGTTTCTCGCATTCCGGAAAAAACGTTAACGCACAAAACGCAATTGCAGTTGACCCAGTAATCCTTTTCGCTGAGGAAGTTGCACACGTTAATGACGGGAAGACGATGATCTTCAACTTCCCGATCGTTTAACGCGACGGCATCGAAAAAGCAAAAATAACTCGCGACGCATTTAAATACGTTTTCCGCGGTGTACGAATGCCGGCATCTGATGTACAATTTACTCAGAGGTTTCACGAAATTCGAGGCAGCTTTTATCCATGTCTTCAAGACCAGGTATCGCTCGGATTCTTCGCCGTAGACGAAACGTTCGAGCGCGCCGTAAATAAAGTGCTCCAAAGTAGGCACGAAATACGGCTTAAGTTTGTCCACGTAGAAGCTGTATTTTTGCAAGATCTCGCAGTCGAAGCAACCGAAGGTTTCATCCTTTCAAGCGTCCATGAAACAAAAAACAATTTCATGCCTCGCGCAATTGACAAGTGTCGCGTTATCGGAGGTTATCGTTCGCGTCAACTCGAATTACCAAAAACTCTTGAACTTCGTACAGCAAATGCGCCCGCTCGTTAGTCATAGTACGACTCCGAACGTTCGTTTAAACTTTCGTCGTTTCCGGAACGTCTCGTCTTCGCGGGGGATCTTAATTCCCGGTCTTCATTTACGGACATTTTGCAGGATTAATTCGGCGACTCGGCAAAACAAAAGTGACGCTCGGAACTCATCATGTATTTCATTTCTCTAACTTCTCGAGCGATAAAAGATGATTTACGAAATTCGCGGGGAAAAGAACGGTCGTGAAGGGGGAATTTCGTGGGGGATGATGGGGAGTACTCGAGGACACGGACATCTTTATTTCCGAGGTTCTGGATCATACGGAGCTCCATTCAATGAGAGAGTCGAGAAGCTCTTCCATTCTGGGATCAATACTGGCGATGCTGAGACGGAGCGTAACAGCCCCTTTCACCCCCTCGCGTTTCGCGTAGTACGCCAACCCTCTGATTCTTTGATTTTCATCCGGTTCGATTCATCCGATGGTCATCTACCACGAGTCGACACGCGTCACTCAGCACGGTCACCGGAAGTGCTTTCGATTTACCCTTTCGCTGCCGCATTATTCCGATAAAGTAGGGTTGCTACTGCAATTTTTCGATTTTTTCCTGATTGTAAACGCTTGGAAAAAATAATTTTCTTGTCCAAATACTTTAATAAAACATTAAGGTGGATCGATACTTTAATGCAAGGGTGAATTAGAAAAAATATTTATAACGCAACGTCATTAATTACATTTAATATGCCAGTATAATTTTTTTAACAACATCTTCTTCTTCACGAAA
>JABFQM010000326.1:0-39670 GCA_022816865.1 Zelostemma sp. ZL-2020 | reverse complement strand
TTATTCAACGAATTCATAATTCTGTGCCACAAAATTATCCTCGTGGCGGAATAAGGCCAGAGCAAAAGTTGAAATGAAAACTTTTAACGTTTTTCACAATCGAAGAATTTTGGTAGATGGAACAAGAAACTAGGGCAATGGATTTATGAGGATATTCCCTCGTAATCCGGACAATTCATAAGCAAGAGACAAATGACAGCAAAAACATTCGTAGACTAAATGTTTTTCTTCGATGACAGGAACCTTTTTTACGATCCGAGCCAAGTACGGCAACAAATCGTTCACACCAGAAAAAAGCCCTCCAGCCTCGAAAAATAACTTTACTTTCGTTGAAATTCGAGAAATCCAATTTCTCTCTTACGTAATAGAAAGCTCAACGGAACCTCTTGTTAAACATTTTGTTTCCATAAGCAATGTTAGACATTCCTAATTAAACCTATGACGCGTTAGTGCACATACATTAAGAGGAAAACGGGAGTTTACGGAGTTTATTTTTAGTGAAAGGTGCGCAAACAATTACTGCATGAGTCGATATAAACCCAGTGATTAGGTCAATGAATTTTCGAAAAATTGCATCGAATCCTCGCGAAGGAAATATGCGTACCTCGAGCCTCAAAATCGGCGGAAATTCAGTGTCCTCGGTCATTTTTTCAATAATTTCAACACTGAACTACACCTAATGATCTTAATTCGTGATTTACAACGCATGTTTTGCTATCTCTATGATCTATACTGCGAACGTAGGGCAGTGCGTATTTTTAGTTGCGCTCTTGCAAACGTCGAGGGTCGCTGTGTAAATATTCATGTCATTTTCCTCCTTTCGTTTTTCTCGGTTTTTTCTCGGTTTTTAACAACGCAGGAAACGAATTTTTCAATTTTTTATGTAGTAACGCGAATAATCCAACAAACAAAATTTTTGTCACGAAAAAAAAGAAACATTTCTCCTTCGTGTACACGGTTTTAATAAATACTGTTCAATAATTACACAAATGAAAATACATCGAGAAAAAAATGCTCTCGGGAAACGAGCTGTTTGAATTTTCGCCGCTGATTGATCGAATTAAATAGTCTTTGCTTTTTCATTGGCTGTTATGTAAAAGCGCCACTTCTCGAAGTTTAGATTTATTACATGATTGATTTATGATTTTTTCATTGTTCTAAGCTTCATTGCATTTATATAATTCATGCAAAATATCGATTTCGAAAAAAATAGTAAGATCATAATTTAAAAATTCCCGGTAGTTTTGCGCCTCAGCGATTGGCCGAGCGTGCAGCCAATAGTCCAACTTTGATTATAACGTGATGCGCAGTTCGTCCACGTTAATGTGCGTTATCAAATAGATGCAAGAATTTGTGTGCCGGTAGCAGGATAAAACAGTTGCGAATAATAAATAATTCAAGTTGAACTACTTTGAAAGTTTATCCTGAGCAATTTGCCGATGGGCATACAGGTATTGGTTTTCTTATTACAAACATATATGTATATAAATTGAAACAAAAGATTTCGAGTTACGTGTTTACGATCAGCAAGAATGATCGAGAATACTGTTTTTTGAACTTGCGGATCACAACATTGCGCGGCTTGTAAGCATTCGGCTTTCTTTGTTCGGAGAATACCATTTTTTCGTCCGATTTTCATCGTTGTTTATCGTTGATGCGCTTCTATTATAACCTGACCAACTGTTGCGCATGCACGTGTGCAACATTAGATCGATATTTACGTCTTACGAAACGAATCTCAGGTGTTTTGAAATTTCTCAAATTTCCGAGACAAAAAGCTGAACGCGCCAAATTTCCATTCGCGTCTAGAGACGCTTGCAAGTATTCTCATCTTATTTTTGCTCATGTTTTCAATCAGCATACCCAGATCTGATAAGATTTCCCAGAAATGCGATAGCGTCATTCTTTTGTTCCAGGTTCCTCATGTCACAGAATAAGAGTTTTTTCAACGTCAGCAAACGAATTAAACCGACACTCAACATGGTAAATTTTGTTTATTTAGCCATTTTGCACAATTTAACAAAAATGTATAATATTTAAAATTCGCAGCGGAAGTTTTTTGTTGAAAAAATTTGTTTTTATTTTTTACGCTTCCAAAACTTCGAAATGTTTTTTTGATCTGGGAAAAGCGAAAACTGTTTTTTTGGATGGAAGAAAATTTGGTACTGAATTGTTGAAACAATTACTTGATCATTTGTTTTTTTCTTAGGACTTGGCTTTCAAAAAGGCCTTGCCCGGTGTCGGAAATTCTTTGCTAGAGGACCGAGTACGAGTTGAGGTATATTTTTAAGCGCTGATTGTACTTGACAAAAAACATGTCCTTAAATTTATTTCACATTGTGATTAACTTGTTAATTTTTTGTAATTCAAAAATCCACTCATCGCCTGAAAACTGCTTTTTAGGGACATTGTTTTTTTATCGTCAATTATAGGACTCTGAATAAAAACTTTATTCATTTCTCTCAAACTTGAACATTAAAGGAACAATTTCCTTTCAGAAATACGAGAGCTTGATACGAGATGCGGCGGAAGCTTTCACTGTAAACCTCTTTGCTCAAGCGGGAAAACTGTACACCCAGATCTTGGATGTCATGGCGGAAATAAAAGATCCAGTAAGCTAATAAAATACAGCAATTTGCAAATTGTTGTTACCGTTTGAGAAATTTGCGTTGTTTTGTATAACAATTGTTTTTTTTAACATGTTTGACATTCTTAACCATTTCAGCAAATCAAATCCAAAAAATACCTCATCAAATACATGCTCTGTCAGACGTACATTGCATCAGGGCAATATGTGGACTTGATAGAGGCATATCAAAATTTAAAGTTACTAGACAGTGAGAAATTCCCCGCAGTCCTTTACGCCCTCGGACAAATTCATTTGCGGTTTTTCAGGTAAAAAGTAAAGTGCAAAATGGCCCTATTTTCAAACTTTAATGGCAATTTATTTTTGTAGGTTCGATTTTGCCAAAGAGTCAATTGACAAAGGATTAAAATGCATTCAAGATAATATTAAGTTCCAAGAAGAGTGCATCCCAGGCACTAATTTCCTAATAAACGAGACTACGAAGGAAGGTTTTTTGGTATGTATGCAAGATTGTTTCTCGAGTAAAATAAGACATGTACCAATGGCTTGTAAAATTTCTGTAACCTGTAAATTGTCGTTACAGGAATGCCTCGAAGATTTAAAAGAAAAATGTGCAGGTTGGCATCTGCCAGATGCAATTTGCAGCATGAAAGAGTGTCAAAACTATTCACAGCCTTATTTAACTCCGTGTCACAATATCTTTTTCGCGTAAGGCAAATTTTTCCAAAGTTGAATGTACTGTGATATTAATTCAAATGCAATAAAAATAATTGTAATTTTCAGTGATCCAGCATTCAATGGGATGGTGATAATTAACTGCAACAACAGTTCCAATTCCTGCGAAATCAAGTACCACCTGTCGTGCTGGAAAGCAAAGAAAGAAGAAATTTCCCCCATCACGAAAATATCTGATAAAGTAAGAATCAGATCGATGTTTAGTGATGTAATTTTTCTCAACTTTTATTGTTTGACAGAACACCTTGGGCTTTACTTGTTTGACACCGAATTGCGAAGAAGATGGTAAACCTTGTAAAATATCAAGCGTTAAAGTGATTGCTGAAGATGGGACTGTCAAGTCTTTGATTGAAAGTACTGCAATTCATATACAAAATTCTGCTAAGTCAGTCTCGAAAGGTGCTGTACGAAAACAATTACCGACTGTTACCAATACCAAGGTACGTACGACTTTTTTCTTGTCATTTCTTATTATCAAAAGAATCGAATATTATTTTGTTTTGTGGTCAAAATATTTTTCTCATATCACAAAACTTGAGATAATGCAAATATCGTTTTACATATTGTAAAGTACTTGGCAACTTTTTGCGTAGTTGAACAGTTATTTACAGAAATTTGTTTACTGAATTAAATTACATCTGTTTTGTTGAACTTGAAAAATCAAATTTTATCTTTACCAATTAATCACGATTCAATATTGTAATTCTTGTAATTATTCTTCAATCTCACTCGCTTAATTGGTAACCAAAATATCACTTCAACCAAATAAAATTCATTTCAAATTTTATGAATGCAGACGCCAAGCAAACCTGTTCAAAAAGTAATGAAACGTCCATTGCCGAATCCCTTGCCGCAGCCACCTCTTGCGAAAGAATTGCCTTGTGATGAGAAGTACGAATTCAATTATTCATCGCTACAAAATTTATGTTTGAACCTCTGAAATTTATGTATAATAATCCTTTCAACATTGATTCATTGTAGGGAAGATTGGGACTATAAAATTGCTAAACTTGTGGAATTGAGAGAGAACAAATTTGCGAATAACCCTGCAAATTCCGTAAGTATTATTTTATTTTATCAACTTGATAAGTTTCATGTGCAAATTATTTTTTTATTTTTAGAGGAGAGCAAATGTAGACATGCACGACAACGGTTACATGTCCCAAACCGCTGATTGTTTGCCCGACCCAGATTTTCAAAATAACGAATTTGGAGAAACGCAAAATTACGCGTTCTCGTAAGTCTTTGGAGAGTTAGCTGTTACACAAATATGAAACTAGCATTTGTTGCAAAATGAGCATTGAAACAAATTTCAGATGGTTCCTCACGTTTATTACTGAAAAAGAAGGAGTTCGTGAACGTGGAGAGATCTTAGAGCAGTGGGAAACATTGCAAGAAATGATTTCCGCTTCGGAAGCATCTCTCATACTTGATGACTGTGTAGGCAAGGACCAAATCAATTCTTTCATGGATTTGACCATAACAACTTGAAGAAATTTCATCTCATTCGTGCCTTTACTTTTTCCAGATATTTTTGAGTTCTTGCTTCAATCACCGAAATTCGTTAAAGTCGGAAATTACATTTGCCTCGTGGAGAACTTTTTAGATGCTTACGAGCATTTGAAATTAGACAAATCATCTCAAATGCTCAAGTTGCAGAAAATCAAAGTTGAAAAATCAGAAGAAATCAGTATGGATGAATGCGATACAATGCTCGACGGTATTTTGCGATGCTTTACAATAATTGTTATTGCTGTGATTATTTTGATTGAAAAATTAATACTGTATTTTTTATGTAGACTTTATGAACAACACGATTTCAGCTTCAATTATGTCTTCTGAAGAAGAAATTGGATACAAGGTAATATTTGTAGTACATTTTTTTATGTTTGCAATGACACTATTTTTAAAGTAGTTTCTCACGTTGAATACATTTTTTCAACAGAAAAAATCTAATGTGCAAGGCTTACCTGAAATCATCGATGATGCCGATTATTATGATGACGATGATTATGATAGAGAGGACGACTTGGACTACCTTCTTTCTTCAGTCGACACCGATAAAACACCGGCCAACAGCAATATTTTGCGAAACAACATGTCTTTTTATGATGAGATGGACGACGATGATTACGACTCTCATGAGTTCTTGTCTAATGAGGAAATCCTCAGACAACAAGCTTTACAATCCCAAAAGCCTGGAAATCTTCTTCCTAAAACGAATGTTGCGATGATAGATCATGATAAAGCATGTTCCAACGTCGTCCCACAGGTAGAAAGTTGCGTTGAGAAACCTCCGGTTCAGGCCAAAATGAATCCAGAATGCGGCCACAATAATATTCACATGAACGGAATTTTGGAAGAAAAACAAGCCGAATCTCGACCGGATAAACTTTTGAAAGAATTGAAACAAAATATGAAACTGAAAAATGTAGTGGTGAGGACAATTGAAATCGTCTTGAACGGTTTGAATGCTGTTGAATTATTAACAATCATATATTGATTTATTTTCAGGAAATCGATGAATACAATTACCATGACTTGAAAATCATTATCGCTGCGCTTCTACAAGAACAGGCCCACATGGATGAACAACTCGAAAAGAAAAATCAGGAAATCGTGGAGAAAGACAAAGAATTGAAGGCACTTAAGGAGAACTCCCATACAACTGAAAATGTTTCGCCGCTCTTGACTCGTTTCTACCAACAATATGAGGAAGTAAAGATTGATTTGATGAAGAAAAACGAAATGATGGCCCGTTTCATTGAACAAAAAGAAGAAACTCAGAAAGAGTTTTTACAAAAGTTGGAAGAAAAAGAACAAATCATTACTGTTTATGATGAGGAGTACAACCAACTTGCTACGACGTTGCAAGAAAATCAAGAAAATATGGAGTAGGTTTTTAAATGTTTACTTACCATCACCAGCGACGGTTTCCTTGTTCATAATGAAATAATTTATCGAGCAATCACTTCAATTTCAGAACCCTGTTGGAATCCCACACTCAAGAGAAACGATTATTGATGACGAAGGTGCTAGAATTGCAGAGTTTGGCAAACCAAAACGCTATCAGATCGTAAAGCTCTTGAAATTGAAAAAAATTTTTATAAATATATTGCTAATGATTTATCTTGATCTAATGGTACAATGTTTTTGTAGACGTATAGATCTGTGCACCCAGGTTATTGATACCTTGAACATGTTGAACAATGAAGTCAAAGTGCTGACAAACCAGCCAATCGCACTTTATCATGAGTGGGAACAGATTCTTGGAAAGCTTCAGCAAATCTCTGCCGATAATACGGTACAAAACGAATAGAATGTTGAGGGAAAAAAATGAAAATCTAATTTTCTTCTATTTTTCAGGCACAATTGGCGAAATTAAAAACAAGCATCTTGAATCAAGAAGAAATTGATATAGAGAGCTTGCATTTGCCCCAGGCCCCGGCACTTCCTGAAAAAACCTTGGGACAAATTGTTTCCGAAGCTTTTAGCATGTTCGTGAAAATTCAAAGAAATGTTTTGAGAGGACAGCAGCCGCCTTCTTTAATGCCTCTGCCACAGATGCCAGTGAACCCATCACCGGCTTATGCAGGTTATTTTGGAACACCTTTTCAAAGCATGCCTCAGGTGCACATGCAACAAGCTAGTATTCTTCCGCCACCCCTGTTTCGCCCAGGATCCTTTCCACCAAGAATGCTATCTGGTGTTAATCTTCACTATGCTAGGCAACTCCCCGCGCCAATTATGCATGGTAATTTCATCCCAGGTAAACCCACTAACTTTAATTGATGTTTTTTTTTCCTTGTATTTTTTTTAATGTGGACAGGGACACTTATTTGCGATTATGTTTGTTCTTTTTTTTATTGAATTTTCATGACAAAAAGCAATGTCTTACATTATGTTTTTAAATATTTGCATGTACCCAGTGGTTGGACATCTGAAAATTGATCTCTGTAATTAAATACTAGTATTAGTTGGCTGTCGAACTGCTGGTACATTTAGCTTCAATTTTTCTGTAAACAAATTATATGTAAGTGCTTTTAAAATAAATAAAGACATATTTTGTGTACAAATAATGTTTTTTGAACCAAGTCATATGTAACCAAAATGAAACTTTTATCATTTCAACTTATAATGCATACAATTGTTAAATGTTACGAAAATACAGAGCACACTATTTATAATAACAAATGATAGGTATTTTTTGATACAAAATTTGCCATCGTTACAAAGGTGTACTATTTTTAGTCCAAAACGGAAGAGATGACACCAAAATCAGTTTGAAAGCCAGCGAACCGCACAACAACGTTGATGAACGAAGCAATTCCAATTCGACCTTGAGTAATGAAAATGTGCAAGTGGCCATTACACCCGAAAAAATTGAGGAGGTCGACAAAGTGATGTACTTGTCCATTTTTTATATACTTTTATTCAGTTTTTAATTCGTGAACGTCACGCTTTTAATTTAAATTAGATTTTCACATAGTTTGTAAAACGTGACTTTTCTGTGAGTCTTTAATTCTCTTAAATGTTCTAGAAAAAACCACACAGTCAAATCCTTGGATATCGTTGTTCAAAAAATGCGCCAAAAGTATAATGGAGTGCCTGAGTAAGTGAAAAATCAGGTGGTATTCAGCATTTTTTCTGATGTTCGACTCATTTTACTAGAACTATAATTAATATTTTGGCAATTATAATTTGTAATTATCTCGAGTAGTTGTTGCTATTTTTTACTAAGTATTATAATCTTTCGTTTGTAACATGTTAATTCATTACTAATACTCCTTTTAAGGATCGATCTGATTGAAAGCATTATTGAAGTTCGCAAGCAAAACAACAACTCGCTCACCGGATTGGAGATGAGCAAGATTCTTGAGATAGCTGAATCATTTATTGAGAAACTGCAAGTAAAACGTAAAAGGAAAAGATTTTATATAAACAGAACTTCTCTTGAAAAGTGCAAGTCTTCAGTGATTTGCGGTGCAATGTTTATATTTTATTTCCGGCAAATTAAAACTATTTGCAATATATTTGTATATTCAGAAAGCCCAAATCACTTGATTGAACTTGACAAAAAAGCTTTTAATCGAATAAAATTTTTTACGTATATTTTAGGGGTGAACAGCAATTACGTGAATGTCATTGACAAACCGAGCACGTTTCAACACCCAGGTTTTATTGAAACCGGCGAATATAAATACAAAAATAAAGGTAAATTAAAGGCATTTAAATTTTTCCTTCATGAGTAAATTATGGGAAAAATCACGATTGATTATTTTTTTGTAGTTCCAAAAAACCTGGAGTCCGAATTTTACTTGGTCGACCGTAGATTGCGCAATAATTCCGTTTCTTCTACGTCTTCAGGTACGTTTTCAGATTGTTCTGAAATTATGGTTACACCTATAGAAATATTTGTTGTTAAATTTCATGAAATATTTGTAGTCAAATTATTCAATTACTTCATAGTAAATCAAAGTATGCTTTTAGAATGATGACATTGATCTAAAAACGTGAGAAATCTTGTTCATATTGCATTTGTTTTTCATTTTTCGAAAAAACAGTTGGATCTTTGAACAGACTCGAGCCAGAAACTAAACCAAAAAAAGTATTGCCTTCATCTTCCAAGACATGGGAAAAGCTCTCGAATGGCAACGTCGAGTGGAAAAAAGAACAACCGGAGTCAGAGTGCGTCATTTGTTGTGAATCCATGACTCATCATGGCACTTATACCTTAAAGTGCAATCACACGTTTCACGACAAAGTAAGCAATCATTTACATCACACTCCACGTCTGAAATTAATATTCCTTGCAAATAAAACGGTTCTTTTGTTTCAGTGTTTGCGAGAATGGTTCCGCCAAAGTCAATCCTGCCCAAATTGCAGAGTCCATTCCATGTTGGATGACGAATTCCCACCTTTGAAGTGATAATGCGTAACATAGAAAATCATTTCGTTTATTTTTCGCTGCATTATCGAATAGTCGAAAATGCTATTTCGGTTGTTTCATGTTTCTTAATTACATTCCTTTTCATTTGGTCCCATTCAATCGCTGAACATGTTTTTTGTTGATGGAATGGACCAAGAAATAGTATTGAGCATTCCTTATTATTTAGATATAAATATTGTGATTAAGCACAAAAACATGACCAAGAAATTATTTTCAATATTGATTAATGTGCTCACCTGTTTACATCATTTTAAATAAATCTTTTAAATTCTAAACATTGTGGAAAATCTCCATGGTGTAAAAAACAAATTGAATAAAATAGGATAAGCAAAAAGTTCCAAAATAGGAAAACGAATTGTTTCTTTATTTTTATAAACTTTTGTACCTTTATCAAACGTTTTATAATACAATTAAAAAAAGATGAAACAAGTTTTTATGTACTGATTGTTCCTACAACTTCGAACCACTGTCTCAAAGCGTCACTTAAAATATTTGGCAATGCGTTTATGTCCCGGAGAACAATATAGAAAGGGAATGGAAAACTGTCCATGTACGGCGTAATCTTCATAGATCCGCTATCAAAATCCGTTCGGCAAACGTCCAATATCGAGTACTGCAAAAAATGTAAATTTATATAAAAATGATACAAAAAAATCGTAAAAAATACGTTTACTAGTTGTATTCTACCTTGCTGTTGGGATTATCCACGACGATGAAGATAACGAAGACGTCGAGTAATTTCGCCCTTCGAATCGCTGGAACAATCTTTTTCACATCCTCGGAAAAGCGACCGTCGGAAAGTACCACGAGCAATTTGGCGGTATCGGAAGATCCTGCATGACTTTCAAACATGTCCGTCGCGGCATTTACCATCTTGATGATCTCAGTCTTCTTTTGCTCGAACCTCATCTCTCGCATCAAGCTGCAAATTACAATAAAGTTAATAAACCGTTCTACCTTTAAAGGAAGGCCCTACTAAACATTCTGTCTCTCTCTGAGAAAAGGACGAAGCAAGAATTAGAAGAGGACAGCCTAATCGCGATTTGGTTCCAGTTTTTTGGACTGCATTTTAATAATAAAACGAAACAAAGGGCATAGAACGAAAGTATTTTTGTGAGAGAAGCATCTAAAACCGAGATTTTCTCGAAAACCATGCTGAAATTTGTGTAAAATAACAAATCCGCGACTCGTTGCGATCGCATCATTTCCCCTCTCGACTTTGCCATGGCTTTCAAGTCCCAGATTTGTATATTTTACACGAATTTCAGCATAATTTTCGAGAAAATCTCGGTTCTCACAAAAATACTTTCGTTCTATCATTAAAATTCAGCCTAAAAATAGCGATTAGGCTGTCCTCTTCCAATTCTCGCGTTGTCCTTTTCTCAGAGAGAGACAAAATCGAAGTAGGGCCTCCTCTTAAAAAATGCATCTTCTAAAAAAATGAACTTACAACGATCCACTTTTCTCTGTGAAAGGTTCACCCAAAGGATGCAGAACGCTAACATCTTCTCCGAAACTCATCACTGAAAGTTCCCCAGCTTCTAAATACGTCAAAGCCTTGCTGATCAAAGCTAAAGACTCGAAAGCCAATTCCTTGGAATGATTATCTACCATACTGCTCGAATCATCAATCGCCAAAACGATTTGATAATTTCTCTTCGAAGGCTTCGTCCGCCTCAGCCAAATCTTGTCTTTCCTGAACTGACTCGCGATGTACGGAATGATTTTCCTCATGTTCAGCCTTTTCCCTGTTCTATAATCGCCTTTCAACCTCGAAGCTTGCGTCGGTTCCAAAATCAGTCTCAATTTCTCCGACAAATCTCTCGCGGAAACGTCGATTATCGTGTTCAAAGAGCCCCAAGCTGCGAGCGCTTCCTCCGTTGAAGGTTTTTGTTTCCATTCGCAAAGCATTGTCGCCATTTCCCGTCTTCTCTGTTCGATTTCTTGCGGCGATAAAGGTGCGCTGTTTTCGGAACTTTCAGGAATTTTCGTGAAAAACGCCGATTCCGTTCCTCTCGTGACTTTCGAAGTTTGCACGTCGTCGCCCTCAACATCGACGATTTCAACATTGTTCTCTTCCGGTTCTCGCTCGGAAAATCGTACCTTTTTGTTGTCGGCTTTGCCCTTGTTTTTCTCGAGTTTCTCGGGGTCCAAATTCTCAGCGTTTTCCATGTCTTCGTCGCGCTTTTCTTCGTCTTCCAAATTCTCTACGACTTCCATCGGTTCTTCGGATTCCTGCTGTTCTTCGTTTTCATTGGAAGATTGTTTCTTTATTTGGTTTTCCGTCGCTGCGTCCATCGCGTGCTGGTCGCATTTCTCGGATTGTTTTACATGTTGATACAAATCGGATTCAACGTTTTCTTCCTCGACAGCGCCTTCTTCTTTTTCATCCTCGTTGCTATCTTCAGTTTTGTTCTGCCCAAGAATCGTGGTTTTCTGCTTCTTGCGCTTGGGATCCAACTGCTCCACCAAACTACGATCTTCGTTACTGTTTCCAAGATTCTTCCGTTTCTCGTTTCTGTTGACTTCATTGATCGATTGCGTCATCGGCGTTGTGAATTCCTCTTCGGCAGAACCCGAGTGTCCCATTTCCTGCTGCGCCGACTGCGCTTGTCCCGTTCCTTTATCAGCCTCGCTGTTCTGCGGAGAAATTTCCGTCGAAGATTCTTCATTTTCCGTGTTTTTAGCTACGCTGTCTTTCGGTCCTTCCAATTTCGATGAATCCGCAGCATCCAATTCCTGGCTATTACCGTTGGCGTTCGCTTCAGCTTCATTTTCACCTTTGTTTTCTTCTTTGTTTGCATCGGGCTCTTCTTTATTTTCTTCTTCCATCTGTTGTCCTTTTTCGTTACCATCGTTTGTTTCTTCAGCTTCTTCTCTGGGTTTTTCAGCGTTATCAGCAGTTTCTTTTGTCGCATCTTCTCCTTCTTCTTCGCTGTCGCTCAAATCCTTCATTTCTTCATCAGCCTCGGGATTTTTATCTTCTTCTCCTTCTTTCTCTGGAGGCATCGTTAAGTCGTCCTTCATCTCGTCGATGTCAAAGGGGTTTTCTTCGTTAGGGTTATCACCTTTTTCGTCATCGCCGTCCAACTGCAAGTCCTCCGGAAGATCCATGGGTTCGATTTCCGGTTCCTTCTGCTGATTCCCGTGATATGGATCCACGTGATCCTCGTCAATTTCCGGCTCCTTCAATTCGTTGATTTCTTCCTTTTTCTCCGTTTGTTTCTCGTCGCTTTTCATTTCATCTTCTTGAGCTTCTTCCTTTCCATCTTCATCTTTCGCGTCCAGTTCCTTCGCTCCCGTTTGTTCCCCTTTTCCAATGTTTTCTTCGTCCTCGTTGGAAGGAGAATCTTCGTCGTCTTCATCGTCGTCACCCCAAAGCTGCTCGTCCAATTTATCCGCGTCCTTGTTTACGTGATCCATCTGTTTATCCAAATCATCGTTTTCATCTTCTTCTTCGTCGCTCTTACCATTTTCTTCGTCTTTTTCTGGTTTCTCAATGTCTTGCAAATCGCCGTCGAAATCTTCCGACATTTCGATTCCGTTTTCCTCTTCTGGGCATTCTTTATTTTTTTCTTCTTCCTTTTCCTTCCCAGGAAGTTTTGTTTCGTCCAATTGGTCCTCGGTTTCGATACGGTCCGACACGTCTTTTTCACCTTCGCCATCAGCCAATCCCATCCCTCCTTTATCCGTGTTGCCCGAAGAATTTTCAGCTCCATCCTCGTCAATTTCCAAGTCTTTTGGAATACAAAATCCGTTTGCGGTAAGATCCAAGAAAACGTGAAGTTGCAGGTACAAGATTTTGCAAGTGGCGCGTAACGAGGCGAGTTTTTCGGCAAGGAAAAACTGGGAGAGGAAAATGTACTGATCGAAGAACAACGAACGCTTCAACAACGATTCTTTTGAAATTTCGTTCGTTCCCTTGAAGTTCAGCAAAAAGTCATCGAATTTTCTAGAAAATTCTTCGAGTTTGAGCGAGTCGATGTTGGAATTGAGCGATTTTTGCAGTTCGTCGGTCAATTGATTTCCATCGAGACTTTCATCGTTTTCTTTTTTGGAAATCGTCTGAATTACCAGCCTGCAATGATCAACCAAAGGCTCGAGTTTATCCTTGAATTGTGAAACTTTATCTTCGTCCTGGATTTCGTTTACTGGGATCACGTCGATGAAACTTTCGAGACTCCTGACGATTTCTTTTTCGAGGAAAAGTATCGAGTTGTAGATTGGATGAGTCGACTCGTTTTCGGCTGAAAACATTTTCCCCAATTTCTGCACTTTTTCCAAAATCCCTTTGTAGATTTCGCGGCTTCTGTTCAGAGTTCCCAGTCGGTTCGACGTGACAAAAGTCTCCGAAAATTCGTAGTTGATGTTTTCCGAAACTTGCGTCGTTTCGTTCAGGCAAAGTTCCAGCAACGATGAAGTTTGGTTCCAAAGATCGTCGTTTTTCCTGCACTTCTCCATCGGAATTTTACCCTTCCTCAAAACGCAGCAATTTTCTTCCGACTCCGGGCATGATTCCAGGTACATTTTCAGCTGTTCGAAAATCGTCCTCGACAAAATCGACAATTCTTTGAAATTTCCCAAGTTTCTTCTGAAGGAATCGACATCGAAGGATTCGAGGTTTGAAAAATGCTCAAGTTTTCTGCGAAGGTCGGCAACATTGTTCCATGTCTCGAGGAATGAACGTTTCTCTTTGTGGGCGACCAACAGCAAGTGCGAAGAAAATCCTTTCATTCTCTCCGTGTTCTGCGGTCCGATTCCAATTTGTGGAGAAAAAACTTTGTTCTCGAGCGAGCTCAGCATGTTCAACGATCCGTAGTAGTACTTTTCCAAGTTTTTCCAATGCCCCAAAATGTACTCGTCGGCGTCATTCTTCTTCAAATTTTCCAAAGAAACGGTCGGGTCCAACGGCGGCAAAGTCAAATTGAAAACTTCCTCCTTTTTGTTCTTCATCGTGGAAATTCCACGTCTGTATTCGACTCCCAGATTCGTCAGGGCTTTGAAATAGTCAGCCAAAAGCAACTTTTTCTGCGAAAGCAAACTTTTCGCTTTTGATTTCTGCTCGGGTTTTGGCAGCGTTTTATCGATCTCGGTGTTTTTCAAAATTGAAGTGTCGTGCATAAATTCCTCGACTGTATCCTCCAGATTCTCAAGAATGGTCTGATAACTCGATTTTTCGATGATTTTCTCGCAGAGATTTCTCGCCGTATTAAACCAGTTCGACTTGGTGGGATTTTCCGTCCCGACGAGGAAATGCTTCGCATCCAAAATTCGTGGAATTTCTTTCGAAGATTCGCTGCTCTTCGCTGGCTGAAGGACGAAACAGGAAAACGCGGATTCTTTCAGTCCAGTTTCGAATTTTTTCACGTAAGAATGCAAAGTTTTATGCGTCTTGTGCACGGTTTCCTTCACCGACCAATAGCTGATGTCGTTCCAACGAGAGATTTTCACGAAATCTTTCAAAGACTTTTGTATCGGTTTTTTCAACTCCGCGATTCTGTCCTCGACCTGGCTGATAAATTGAGAGTAATAACGATGAAGATTCCAAGTAATCGCGAGCAAATCATTTCGTTCTGCACTTTCCTCGACAAAATACAGATGAGAATGGAAAGCGAAAAGCAAATCGAGCCTGGGTTTGAATTCCACCAGCGAAGATTCGTTCATGAACTTCTGCAAAGTTTCTTCGAGGGTTTTTCTCGTTCCGGAAGTGTAATTTTGGAACAGGGAGTACAGGAAGAACCACCATTTCGAAGCTCTAGAAGAAAGTTTTTCACGTGCGACGTTGAGACATTCTGCCCAGCCAGACAATTCCAGTTTTCGCCAATCGATGATTTTCTGCGTTACTTTCGATGAAAGGTCTAAAATACTGACTGCCTTGCAAGCGTTTTCTTCCCACTCTACCATCTTATCCAGAAGCAACTCAAGCCCCGTTAAAAATCTCGAAATTGGCGAAGTTATGGAAAATCCGAGAATCCGAGTTATGATGATTTCGATGGACTTCAGTGTTGGATGTTCAAACAGCTCCAAATCGCGCGAAATTTCCGCAATTTTTTTAAGGATTTCTTCCAAACTTTCGAAGCAAGATCTCGTTTCACCGACGTTGCTGTCCCTGTAGAAGTCGTAGGTTTTTTCGGTGGGTTTACTTTGTCCTTGGTTCAACTTCAGCGATGTTTGCGCCAAAATGTTCAAACTGGGGAGCAATTCCAGTACGACGTTCGAGTTCAAGGAAGATGAAGAGTTTTCTAAAAGGGCGTTGCAAGTTTCGTAACGCTGTAAAAGAGGATCCAGGAAATTGAGTTTTCTGCCGGGTGAAATTTTCAGCCAGAGAGAAGAAGTGAATGAAGTGACGATGTCCGAGTGGATTTTCGGAATTTCCTGCACGTCGGTTTCAGCGATGATAAATTCGTCTGGGATATTTTCCTCGGTGATTTTGTCCACGTTATTAACATTGGACTGCAACTGAAATAAAGAAATGAAATTTTAATGAAATGTTCATAATAAATTTTATATCAATTCGACTCACCAAATCCTGCTCTTTAGCCTCGATGTCCTTGAAATCTTCGTTCCTTGGGAAAAGGTTCTCCAGCTCGTTCTTCAGCATCTCGTCCTCTGTTTCCACCACTGCTTTGTTCCTGTACAAACTATTCTTCTCCGCTTCTCTTTCCTCGATTTCCTTCTGCTGCTGCGTCCAAATTAGCACCACTTGACTCAGCAAACCGTTCAATTTCTCCCAAATGGGCTTTGAAAGTTTCCCATTCAACGTGACATGATTCTGCAATTCCCTCAATCCAGCAAAAGTCACTCTAAACTGTTCCCTCAAAGAAGAACTCCTTTCCAAATTGTCGTTTAGGATTTTCCGAGAGGAATGGGAAGTGCAAAAATCGACGAGTTTCAGCAAATTTTCCTGTTCGCTTCCGACCGTAGGAAATCGCAGAAAACTCTTGAGCAAAGAATGAAGATTTTCCTTCCCGGATTTGAAGATCTCAATCCTTTCCATCGCGTTTTCGATGAGCACATCTAATCCATGTATCATCTGGGTTAATCCTACCAAAACCGGAAGTGCTACATCCGGAAATCCTGATAAAAACTTTGCTTCTATCAAATCCATGAATCTCGATGCGGATTCTTGCCAGATTTCTGCTTCTGCGACAACTTCTTCTGCGTTTTTAGCGTTTTCCTTGGTCTTGATCTGCAACTCCCACAAATGTTTCCCATACTTTTCCACAGTTTTATAGTTTCCCAAAGTGGAAACGAAATTCTGGAACTCTTTTCTCAGAGTTGGGAAATTCGCGTCTTCTTCGTTCGGTCTCGCAGCTTTGAAACTTTTTAAACTTTCCTTTTCTCCAAGCATCGATTCGAGGTGTTCTTCCAGTGTAATGATGCGTGGACTTTCGTTCTTCGAGTTTCCGAGAACCTTGGAATTCACCGAACAAATTTCAATGGATTTTTGGTGAGCCGAAATGTCTTCGTCGATATATTTCAACTTCAACTTGACTTTCTCGACTGGGTCGATAAATCCAATGTTCGTGTACAAATAAACTTGCAAATACCCCAACAAAAACCAAGTTTTCCCAATTTTCGACCGATCTGATTTTATTTCTTCAATGTTTTCCGCAAGATCGTGTAGTTCTCGCAAAGGCTGCAACAGTTCTTGGCGAATTTTGTCCGAGTTGTTTCCTTCTTGCAGAATTTCGTTTGTTTTTTCTTCGGCGATTGAGAGGAACGAATTCGCATGCGTTTTGAGGGTTTGGAAATCATTTGTTTCATAGCTGAAGTCGATGGAATTGAGCGCTCCGGTGTTCTTCCACAATGAATTGTTAAGAGATTTCAATATGGTGATTCGAGTTTCGTAAGCGCCAAGTTTTGCTGCTGCAAAATTAGTAGTGATCAAATTGTTCCGAGTTTCTTCGCTCAGAAGATATTCGATGACGAAACGTAAAAGTGCGGATCCATTGACAGACTGAAAACAAAACAATTTATTAAAGAAATGTTCGAAAAGAATGTTAAAGGGAGTTTTTCTAGTTTTTACATTTTGCGCGTAGCGTCCAAGGCGATAATGCAACGCCCACGCAGAAGAACTTTCATGTTTCCTCAAAATCACATCCAAAAGCGACGCCAGTTCCGCAGGGATGTTGGGAATTTCCACAGATTTTTCAACAACGCTGACATCATAAGTCGAAAAGTCATTCTTCCCTCTGAAAACGTCGTTCTGAACAGCGCTGGCGAAAATCGACGTCAAATATTCGTCAACCGGCCAAATTTCTTCATTTTTATCCTCGACTTCTTCCTCCAAATTTCTCCGATTTTGATCGCAGAATTTCTCCATTTCCTTCAGAACTTCAGAATCGATTAATTTTCCATCGTAGAAATCCGACCAAAGCGAGGCCACGGAACGTTTTATTCTTCTAAAATCTTCCTTCTTCAACAGCGAAACTGCGTTGCTCAGCTTTTGCAAGGTCGAATGAGCGTTGATCATAAATTCTTCGGAATAAGGTGGAATGTTGAACACCGCTTTTTTCACCGACTTTGAAACTTTTCTGATCGGGTCGTTGATCGGTAAATTCGCATTGATTTCGTTGATTATCGTTAACATAGAGTTCACTTCGGTTTTCGTGCTTTGAGCAAGCTCGTTCTTGTTGACGGAAATGAAATTTCTGAAGAATTTAACGAGCCATTTGTAGTGGACTTTCAAAAGCAGAGAAACGCGCTCCAAATTGACGAACTCGTTTCTGGATTTTTGAAGTTTTATTGAACCCAGATTTTCGAATCTCTCCAGCTGGCGGAAATTCCTTCGATGCCGAGCATAATCTTCGTCGCTGATATTGATCGGACTGTTTTTCAGCATGGAATGTAGAGCTTTTTTCGCGTTGTGTGTCAGCAGAGCAAAATTCATAATCAAATGATCGTTTGTTTTCTCCGTCATAAATTTTCCTGTAAAAAAAGAAAAATCCAATACAGTCAAGTTTTTCCTGAGAATAAAACAGCAAAATTGTCAAGTTTTGTGTTGAATTTTACTCACCCTGGCAAACAGCGTTGGAATATTCCATCAAAGAATCAGTTTCCAAAATCTCGTTCTCCTTTTTCCCAATGACAGCACGATAGAAAAGCAGCAGGGCCAATTTATTCGTTCCTTGTCCGTTCCTCGGCAAATCCCAAGGCAATTTTCCCGCTTTCCCATGCTTTTCCAAACCAAAGTTCAAAATCTCTTCCATCAAAACTGCATTTTCCTCCAGATAAATTGCTACATTTTCATCTTCATTGCTCCTTAGCACATTTTCCAACCAGTGTTGTCGAAGTTGAACGTCGCTCATTGACGAGAATTCATAAAAATGCAAAATTGCATAAAGCAGCAACTCTTTGAACTCAAAATTGCTCAAATCCGCATCAAAAAACGTCGTTACCGGAATTTCGTGAGTAGATTTCAGAGAATTGATGATCCAGTTGAGGAAGAATCCTTGTTGCTTTAAAATCGTCACTTTCGAATGTTCTTGTAAGTTATTTATACTGCAGGTCGCGGAAAAGTCGAAAAACGCACAAGCATTTTCATCAACTTTGTGTTTTTCAACGACGTTTTCAATGATGTCATTTACGATTTGTTTAGTTTGCGAATCATTGACGAATTTCGCCTTCAAATAAACGTCATTACAAGCGGACAAAAATGCTTCCTTGTTCGGGAATCCTCTCAAAATTTGCTGCCCGATCAAAAACGCGCAATTCGCCAACTGCGACATATTTGGGTGGTCAATAACAACAGAATCCGAAATCCCTCGATGAATTTCCATCAAAGTATCTTGGTGATTCGGTTTATGAATTCCGAGATTCAGCAGCATCGATCTCAAATCCAAGGAATTCCTCTCTTCGTTGTGCAGAAAAATTTCGATCCCCCGATTCCTCATCGCCCGAGATATTTCACCGTTTTTGGGATTCATCGTTAGGAAAAGTCGGAAGTTTTGGTGTGGTTTTATCGTGACAATTTTCCCTTCGGGATCGACGCCTCTTTCCCCGATGTCGAGAATGCCGTTCGGTTCCAACAGACCGTTCAATCTGTCGAGAACCGCAGGATTGCACAAGTTGACTTGTTCGATCACAAGCCACGATCCTTCTTGTAAACATTTGACCAAAAGACTGTCGACCCACTCAAACTTCCCTCCAGCGTTCAAGCATTTGTCGCGTTTTACCAGGGCCATCAAGTGTAACAACTTTTCTTCGACGTCATCGAAAAGCAAGCCATCTTCTTTCAACTTCCCAACAAACTCCAGTAAATATTCCGCCTTTCGAAGGAAATTTTCCGTGTCGTTTTCTCCGTCCTTGAACTTTCTTTGTACGTTTTCAAGTTCCTCGTGAAGATTTTCCAAATTGTCAATGGGGCATTCTTGTAGCCGAAGTTGCGATCGCAGTTTTTCCATAATGAGATTTTGTACGCGTTGGAAAATGTGTTCCAGATGACGACTGTAATCCGTTTGCTCGAAGCTTCCGAGGATTTCCGTGGTGTCCATCGCTGAATTCACCGTCATCGAATGCAGTTCTTGACCCGAAAGCTGCGCCAATGTTCGTACTACGCCGCTTTTCCCCGAGGCTGAATTTCCAACGACGATAGACAACCAGTTCATCTTAACGCAGCGCGCGAGACTTCGTAAAGCCATTTTTTGGTCCCTCAAAAGCAGCAGATTTTCTTCGTTGTAAATCGAAGAATCCGACCGTTTCAAGCTCGTGTCCCCAATTTTAACTTCTTCTTCCGTAATTAAAACCGGCGGTTGTCGAGATGGAAGTTTTTGATCGGGGAAGATGTCCTTGAAGATTGAAAGAATTTTTTCTTTGTCCGCTAAAGTTCGCATTCTGTCGGCATAAATTAGTTCCACAAATTGTCCAGGATTGTGATTGGGGGATTCAACGGTTGAGCTGGAACTGTAACAAAAAAATCGAAATTAGAAATTTTAAAATAAATGCAAAACGGTGATTCAGCCCAATTTTCCAACTCACCAAGCTGCAATTTCTTCAGCTACTTCTTGGACTCCCACAATCGTCGCCTCGCACCACCTCGCAAGATCTCTCAGGTTCATTTCCCAAGGTGATCCATCATGTCCCCATAAAACTCCAGCTTCACACGACAATTTTGAATTGAATCTTATCATATTCACTATCAAATCCTTTCCAAGTTCCGGGAACTGTGCAGTAATTATGAACAGCAAATCCTCGTCGGTCAATTCGTCGACGAACACTTGGGCAAATCTGTTCAAAAACGACTTGGGCAATCCTCTTCTCCCTCCACCCTGGCGAAGTGGATTCTGGCATCCAAAGAACTTTGTACCAGGTTTCACGGTGAACGTTTTGTCCAGTTCCGGAATAAAAACTTCTCCTCTGTGATCGAAACACGCGTTGAGCCCTTCGAGAACCGATTGAGAAGCCAAATTCAATTCGTCCAGTAAAATCCAGTGACCGGATTGAAGCGCTCGGAGAAACGGTCCGTCCCTCCATGCGAATTCCCCAGGTTTTCCATTCTCCACGGGAATATCGGCGCCGAAAAGATCCGACATGTCGGTCTGGTCGCTCAAGTTTATTCGAAGCAAATTGTTCCCTGAAGCTTTTGCCAGGGCGGAAACTAAACTCGTTTTTCCAACTCCTGGACTTCCTTCTAAAAGAATCGGTTTCTTCAGTTGAAGAGCTC
Organism: Zelostemma sp. ZL-2020; assembly: GCA_022816865.1. NCBI lineage: Eukaryota > Metazoa > Arthropoda > Insecta > Hymenoptera > Platygastridae > Zelostemma > Zelostemma sp. ZL-2020. Next base: position 18,733 of record JABFQM010000326.1, on the reverse strand, counting down.
GGAGAACTTTGAGAGCATTCGTGTTCGTTGTTCCGGCATCGAAACTAAAATTGAGGTCATTCACCAGAGGATTTCCGCCCCGGTTTATGAAGAAGGGAGCGATGCCGAACATGGAAGAAACTTCGGGATGTTGATTTTCTTGATTTTGTTCTTCTGGAAAAATTCCAGAGTTTCGCATATTCTCTACTTGGCTTTTTAGAAATTCCAACGCTTCTTTTCTGAGGTCTCGGAGATTTCTTGTGGTCCCTGAGCCGAAACCGTCGACGTACGTCAAACAAGCGCCGTGAAAATAAGCGTCGCTGAGGGTCAAAGTCGGATGGGGTCTGAAATACAAAGACAACAGTTTAAAACATGAAATCATTTCCAGACGTAATTTTACTTTTTTCAACTTACCGAACTTCTCCAGCTCTCGATCGCGTCGAAACGCTGATAAAATTCACCCAGTTCAAAACGTCTCGAATGCTGACAACAAAACTCGTCCCAATTTCCGACTGCTCCAACCACTCCACGAATTTCATCATATTCACAGCAACCATCTTCTTCAACTCTGCATCATCGGCAACCAAATTGTGAGCCGCGATCGCTCTCAAATCTTCTTTTTTCTCCAAAGAATTCCCACACCAAATTTCGGTGAAGCGATTCCTCAACGCCGGGGAAAGTTCTTTTTTCCCGTAATCCCCTCCAGGGTTCATCGTCCCGACAAAGAAGAAATTTTTATCGGCAATAACGACGTCGTTTTTCTCGCTCTCCGTGAGTAAAAGACTTCTTTCCGGTTCCAAAAGGGAATTCAAACGCTCCAAAACGCTGTCGTCCGCGAGGGAAATTTCGTCCGCCAAAAAAAGTCCGCCGCTTTTCATTGCGTTTATCAAGGGACCGTTCACCCACTCGAACAATTTCTTCTCGTCTTCGCGGTCCCTGATTGGTCGCAAATTTCCCAAAAAGTCAGAAGATTCCGTGTGCATGTGACAATTGACGCTGAACAGAATTTGATTGTTCAAAACGGAAGCGAGCTGGCAAATCGTGGTTTTTCCGCCCCCAGTTTCTCCGATCAACAAAACAGGTTCTTTGAATTCGTAGGATTTCATAACCAAAATCGCCATTCTTCGCATCTGATACGTCCAAACGAGATGTTTGAAGCCTGGATTTTCGGATGTCAAAATTCTCTCCAAGATTTGTCTCGTTACATTCGAAGTTTTTTCGTGCAAAGAAAACAAATTTTCCGGATTTACTTCTCTCTTCAAATGCTTTCTTATCGCGCTTACGATTTCTTCGGCTTCTTCCGGTTTGCGCACTTTTCCTGAAAGAACCAAATAGCCCTCGTCGGCTAAATGCTGCCACCAATCGTCGCTTTCTCCTTTGGCTAGTCTGTATCGTTCTCCCCAACGAAACAAATCTCTCAGCGTAATGAAACCTTGTTTTCCTGCAAAAGCATCGGTACTTTTTCTCTTTCTCTGCAATTCTTCCATGACTTTGATGATCTTGACGCAATAGGATGGTGGCATTTTACATTTCTCTTGAAGAATTATTTTGAGTTCTTCGGATGGAATCACGTTGAAATGCAGCTCGACGAATCGGTTTCGGAAGGCTTTGGACATCACTTTGCGACCTCCATAAAGACCCGGAGGATTTTGCGTGGCGAAGAGCATGAAGTTTCTGTGAGCTTTGATGGTTTGTTGCGTTTCGGGGATGAAGAGTTCGCCGTTGTCATCGAGAACGCGATTCAAGGCCTCCAGGACGTCGCTTGGCGCAAGGTTGAGTTCATCCAAGATTATCCAGTGTCTGAAAAATATAAAGGTTTGACAAACTTTCATGATTATCGGATACTTTCTAATTAACCCTCTTTTTACCCTTTTCGCATGGCCTCAACCAAAACTCCTTCTTTGAACACCAATTTCCCCGTTTCGTCCGCCACGTAACTCCCGACGTATTCCTGAAGGTCCGTGTGCTCGTGATTGTTTATTCTCACGCAAGTGTGACCCGAAGCTTTGGCCAGGTACAAAATTAAGCTGGTTTTTCCCACGGAAGTGTCGCCTTGCAGCAACACCGGCATTTTTCCAATGGACACGATCCTCGCGAGAATCCGGAGATTTTTTTTCACTGAATCGGTGAGAATGTAATTTATCGGGGTCCTTGGTTCGATGCTTCCTCGTTCGATCCAGTAACCTTTAAAAATAAAATAAAATATACATCAAAAAAACGAAATTTACTTTTTCTTCTATCAAAATAGAATATTGCAATGATAATGACCTTCGAAATTAATGTACTCTTGATCTGTGGAACTGTTCGGTTTCGGAATTAGCATTTTTAAAACCGCGTCCGCCTTTTTCGTCCCGAAAATCGCTTCCTTGATTTCCGCCTCCACAACCGCATGCGAATTCGTGTCCAACTGCGTCAAAAAACTCAGGCAAAATCCCTCGTAAAGCGACCTCTCGATTCCTCCGCAAGGATTTGTTGCTGAAACTCTCAGTGCTCTGCAAAGTGTCCTCAAACTGTAATGCGGTTTGTGCCCAATTCCATCACACAGCGAAGCCTGTGCTTTTTTCCTGACATTCGCATAGAACTTAACGATCTTGTCCAATTTTGCCAACGATAAATTGTGATTTTCCAGGTATTTCGTGACGAGGACGATAAGATCTGACGTATCCTCCAATTCGTCGACGAAAAACTCGGTGAATCGATTTCTGAGCCCGACAGGAAGTTCTTTTTTCCCCACGTCAGTCGCTGGGTTCATACAAGCAAAAATCTTAAAATCCTGATGTCTCCGAATCAGCTCTTTGTCCCCGCGTTCCAAAAGCGTCAAGGATCCAGTTGCGCCGTCCAAAAGTCCAGACAAGCATTCCAAAGTTTCCGCATTCGCCAGATTGATCTCGTCGAGCAGAACCCAATGTCCCTCTTTCAAAGCTTTCACCAAACTTCCCTCGATGAAAGAAAAAGCCAAAGATTTCGAAGATTTCGCTTGCATTTCTAGTTTCTCCAATTTCGCACTCAAAGCTTCCCAGTTCCTCAGAGTTTTCAAATCGTTTTTGTCCACCCGCAGTTTTGCTATCGCTTTGGCTGTGGTATGTTTCATCAAGAAGACTAAATTTTTCCACTTTGCGTTGTTGTAACATTCCGCGACGTGTTTGAGAAATTTCTTGTTGGGCTCGACAGCGAAATAAGAGCGGAAAAGCGAATCGAAGTCTTCTCGAACTGGAGTCACGTGGAATTTGAGATCAATCGGTTTGTACCCTCCCAAAAGATCCGAACTTTCGCTCTGTTGGTTCATGTTGATCGCGATCAATTTATGTCCCGTTTTTTCGGCCAAATACTGAACCGAGCTCGTTTTTCCAGTTCCGGTTTCTCCCACGAGTAACACTGGTTCTTTTCTCTCGATGCAAACCGCGATTTTTTCCAATAAACATATAGCAGGTCTCGTAAACGAAAAGTTGCTAGAAGAATTTGCCTCGTATTGTGCAGAATCTTGCTTTTTGCATCTCAAATTAGCACGATCGAAGATGACGTTTCTAGAATCTAATCTTGGTACCGGTGGTTTGCGTCGCTGTAAATAGTGTTCCGAGATGTTTCGGTTGATGCCGAATTTGAGACCAATTTTTATGGCTGAATTTTCTCTTTCTTTCTGATTTGGAATCGAGGAACAGAAAACGTCAATGGCGTCATGCATGATTTTGGTTCGGCTGTCTGACGAGGATACGTCGAAGTTGATTGAGGCCCGTTTGCACCATTTCATCAAGTCCCTGGTAGAAACGAGTCTGCTCGATTTTTCAAAAGAATTGCTGAAAACAAACATTCAGAAGTTAAAAACTGGAATTCCGAGTTTCATTTCATAAATGATATAATTTATGTAAAAGTTACATAATTTTATTTTTTGTCTCACCTAAAATCGCTACACTCTAAAAAAGCATCGACTAATCTTTCTGCTATCGTATTCAACTCAGGATAGAGACTTTGAACGACGATAATCAATTCCTCTTTCGACAAGGGTTCCATATTCACGCCAAACCAGTGTTTTTCCAACAAACTCGAGCCGTTCAAAACGCTTCTTCTCCTTGCTCCGTCAATTCTTTGTGTAACAAAAAGTTGAAATCCATTTTTCACATTGATCGAATCGCTGTAACCAGGAACCGAAAGCTTTCCAGTTTCCAAAAGGCTACTCAAAACGCTTGCAACGTCCATCGGAGCGCAATCAATGTCCTCTAAAAGCAACCATTTTCCCTCCATGACTGCTTGCGTTAAAACTCCAGCTTTCCAAACAAATTTTCCAGGAATGTCGGTGCAAATGTACATTCCTAGAAGCATTTTGGAGTCGGTCTGATCCCCCAGTTGAACTTTTATGAAGTCTGATGATTTTGACAGCGCAATTTTTGCCAAGTGTTCTACGATCGCTGTTTTTCCACATCCGACTGGGCCTGAAAATAAATATTGGTATTTATTTGGAATGTAAGGACAGTTTCAAGTAAAAAAACTCTATGTTGCTTATTCTCTTCGTTTACCTTGGAGGCAAACGCATTTTCCAGACGCGATTGCGAGAGTAACACTGCGAAGGTTTTGTTCCAGCGATGGTACAGGAACCAAGTTTGTGTGTACTTGATTTTTGGTTAGAGTGTTTTGACTAAGGAGAGAAACTCCTGAAATACAGGCGATCGGCAAAGATTCTTGTACGATCAAATCGATGATTTCCTGTTGCCAGTCTTTGAACTTTTCATCCGAAGGTAAAGAAATGGTGTTGACAATTTGGCAATTTTCCTCGACCAGAAAATGGTTTACATCGATTCCGAGTCTTTCCGCGCAGTAAAGTTTTGACGCCTCCGACATGTTGAAGACTATCGATAAGCACTTTAATGCTATACTGAAATTACAATAGAAAATACATTAATAAGAAATTCCAACAAAGCAAAGTTTTACACGTTCTGTACCATTTTGTTTCGTCTTTTTCTGCTTTCAAGAACTTGTAGAATTTGCTCCAGTTCCATTTTTGACGGAAATGATCAGGCAAAGTTCTAAGAATATTATACGTTGCTAACACAACATCGTGCTCGGAAACTTTGGGAATTCGTGTCTTGTCCAATTTTAGCCTCTTTACCGAGGACTCGTTTACATTTTCGATGGACTCGAAAGGTCCTGGATTCTCATCAAAATACTGCAGCAAAAACCTGTAATTTTCACCAAGAAAATTGCATAAAATATATTTTTTTATTGTTATAATTTTTATATTGCTAAATTTGTGAAAAATGAAAAAAATCAACGTTCACCTTTTAACATCTGGGTTAATTCTAACGAGTTTTCCCAGAACAACGCAGTTCAGCCTGTGCAGTTTTTCTGTATCCGAATTGTTTATTCGCTTGAAATTTGAAGTGATGGACATGGAAAGGAAGACCAGCACAAATTGAGGAAAACATTCCGCAACGTCGATCGTGTACTTGGGGTTCAATAAAAAAAATGTGCATAGTTTTGCAACGAGTTCCTCCCGGTCTTTCTTGCTAATTTCCTAAAAATAAAAGTTGTTTTTGTTTATTTAATTAAAACTTGTTTTGCTCCGGATTTTTCCTTTGAAAATGAGGTAAGTGTTAACAATAAATTGTTTTAATAAATCAGTTTCTTTCGTCAAAGTATTGTCCAGAATTTTTGCTTACGGTAGAATCCAGAAATTGCGAGAAGGCGGTTTTGAATTTCTCATTTCTATCGCAGAATTTTGATATATTGTGGCGCAGCATTTTATCTCGTCTTATTTCCTTTAATGGCTTGCGAAATATACTCAAAATTAATGAAGAAATCGAAAAGTTTTAAGAAACAAGTAAAAACACGTGCTTCTGTAGACAGCGGTGCACACACACTCACTTTACCAGAGCTGTGAGCCTCATGTATGTACCATACAAGCTCGTATTTATTCAGCGCCCTCTACCAACGTTCGTTTGCGGGCAAACTAAAAAAAGAGGCGCTATTTTCAAATCTTTTTACCGCGAGATAAGGTTTTCATATTTATGAAATTTTAAAACTCCCTTCAAATAAATACTCATTTATCTAAAGATATTTAAATAAAGAGAATAAAGAGGAATTTTTGTTTGAATAAAGATTGATAAAAATGAAGAGACATTTTTTTGGATGGAATGATACTACAATATGTTTTGGGGGTATAAAGAATTAACTTACTGGGTCAATAATAGAGTTTCAAATCGTGGAATATGAAATCTGAAAAAATCGAAAACTTTTGAGGGAGTTTCAATTATACGTATAAAACTATGTGATGAAATAAAATATATTTGAATTACAGAAAAAGACGTTTATTCGACAATCAGGTACAAACATAACACATTTTTACAAAGATTCTCATTTTTATCAAGCCAAAAAACCATTCCTTTTAAATATAAATGAACACATCAAACAATAGGACACTTCATCACCATTTTTCCCTAATTATTTTACGCATTGCTTCAAGCATTGGTTTATCTTCCGGATCCTTCGAATCATTTTCTGGCGTCAAAATGTAAGCAAAATAATTTTCTACAACGCACACCTCTTCGTATAACTGAACCGGATTCATTTCTAACGCGTTTGCACATTCTCTCATCAACCAATTAAAACTGTAAGGCAATTCTTTCTCAAACTGTTTAAAATTTTTTGGAGCCACCTTTGCAAACTTGCAGTCGTACATCCAATAATCTTTGTAAGGCCGGAAAAGTGTGTCGCAACTTCCAGAACTGTCAGGAAAATCGAATTTGTTTTTACTCTGACACGCTTCTTCATCCTCTTTCATCATTTTTTTATTTTCGTCTATCACATTTACATTGTCGGCTCGATTTTCCTCTTCATCCAGTTGCGTCTCACTCAATGATTCTAATCTCTTCGACTCAGGTCTATTCTTCGAAGCTACTTCATTCAAACATTCAACGTTTTTGTCTTTTCCCAAAAACTCTTTCAGATTAATTTTTGTTCTATCTATCGTCGTCACACAACATTTCTCGCTTTCACTCAGGTACAAATTATACTGTTGACAAAATTTATCTTCCAGCAAAAGCTGTGAATGAACCGACGCGGATTCGACTGACGCATGATCATCCTCGTCGTCGGACTCTTCGTCGCTGTTGCAAGGAATCTGCAATTTGCCATTTTGCGATATGTTATGGAAAACGAAATCATCATCCTCTGCGTCCAACTCGGGCAAGATTTTTGACGCATTATAATGATGGTACTTTGCCTTATCGATCTCGATAGTCGCAGGCTCTTGCTTATGCAAATACTCCATCAGAATTTCGCTGTTGGAATCATGCCTGCCTCCGCAGCCTTTCACTTCTTCGATTTCTTTGAATATATCCAATTTCAAGAAGCGCACATTTTCAAACTTCGTTACTAATTTTTCCACAAAATGTAAACTGGAGTCTACGATGTCCAAGTGAAAGTCGCACTGAGCAGCCAAGTCTTTCAATCTACGAAAGGAAATTAAATTTATTAATAGTGGTTGTTGATAATTTTTTAATGCAATTTTTGACTTGCATATCTTCATTTTCTTACTTTTGAGGCTTCCTCATGTACCCGACTTTAGTTTCAACGAAATTAATCCGAAGAATGCAAGGCAGATCGTACAAAGGATTTTCCAGTAACTGCTGGATGTAAGTGTGTTGAGGAGTTAGCGAAGGCTCAAAAATGTCAGCATCTTGCATGGTTTGAGCGTTTTCGTTCAATCTCTCGATGGACCTCTTGAACGAATCATAGAGAACTTTCGGTAACATGTTAGTGTTCTTAGTAGTTATAGGTTCTTCTCCTTCTCTTTTAGACTCCATAAATTGAAAAAATTTTGAAAACAAACGATTGTTTTCAGGGCCATCCAAGTTCAATTTAATCTGGGTCGGAAAATGCACAGCTGCCAGGAAATTTCGTCGACATTCGATATAACGCTGCCATTCGCAAAAACTGAACAATGTGGAATCGAGAATGTTTTTCTCAGCGGATAATCTGGAAAATTGAAACGAATATTGTAAAACATGTTGAGATGAATTCACAGAAATTCGTTTCCACCAAGTTTTTATTTTACCGATTAATTCGTTCAGCTACTCTGCTTATTTTGTACTCTGTTACCCCATCGAGCCCAAACAATAATTTCAAGACGACAATGATGAAAGCCATTGCTCTTCCTTCATAGTTTGGAATGTGCGACATCTTTAAAGTGAAGTTCATTTTTGGTTGTGATAAAGTTATCAGTCTTTGAGCGTACAGCATGACACCATCTAGAATTTAATACTTGATTCTTACAAAATATTTGAAGTAAAACATTTTTTTTAATCTTCAAAGTTCAGGCTTACGAGGTAATTGCAAATCGAGACAATACTGTTCTACAAGCTGATTGAGATTTGCAGCGGCAAGTTGGTGAACTTCCAGGAACTGGGCCATGACGAGAGCCGCATGTCGAAAAGACACATGGGATAGTTCAATTCGACCTGTTAATATAGTCAAATCGGTCTTGTGCAAGGGTGCCCCAGGTGGAATCAGGTGATCCATTTTATAGTACGACAAATGCCCTTCTCTCGCGAATCTAAAAAATTCGAGTTTTAAAATAACATAAATTTTGAGATTGTTATTTCGAATTACCGCAGCATGTCAGAAACATGTATTTTTTCGTCGTGGATTCGAACTGCCAAGTACACGAGGGCCCACAGTTTATGCCGTGAAATCATTTGCGGGCTGCATTTGTATGCGTCGGAGACACACCTCTCTCGGAATATCGGCCTCTTTTTCAAAGGTAATTTTTTTGCCAGTGTGTACACTTTCTTTGCTTCTATCCGGCCAGCTTTGTTGAGTTGTAGCCTAATAACAAAGAATTATGGTTTACTACATTTTTTGTTCATCGGTTTCTAAATATCAATATGAGTTTTTATTGCCAAACTGACTTTCTTTTTGAAGATTTACTGGTGCTTGATTCGATGCTGTCCAAACTTTGATTCATCAAACTTACTGAATCGCCTTCAGAACTGGCTTGGGATAAAATTTGACCCACTTTCGACTAGAACAATAAATTTGAAAATTATACTTTCATTTTTTATACATGATACATGACAAGGTAATTTAATAACCCAACCGATTGCAAGGTATAGCTTCGTTTAGAGACGCTCGATTCACTTTGGTAACTAGAGGAGACTGCGGATGAAGCGCTTGTAATACTGGATGTTTTTTGTCTTTTCTTCTTACGCTTCTTGATTTTTCCATACAAAATATCAACGTCTCTGAAAATCAGGACAGTTGTAGACAAGTTATTTTTGAGTGTGACTACTTCCATAAGCATTTTATATGAATGTATAAGTATATGAACTTTTGCCAATATCCTAGGGAAAGTTTCGGCATAGTTTTTCTCTTCGTCGATGTAAAAGCTACTTCAAGTTTTCCTAAATAAGTCGCCCAGAGTTGTAATATCGTAAGTTTTATTTCAGGACTTGCTCCGAGTTGAATCAGTTCATCGGCGAGTCCTATTAAAACTGCATTGTAGAGTTCCCAGGAAGTCCAACCCAAATCTTCAGCTGCCAATTTAAAAAATCATTACAGCAAAGTTTTTTACACGTTGAAAAAATTATTTTTTATTGGAAATGTATCGCAAACAAATTTTGCAATAAAAAGCTACGATTGATCATTACCTTGTTTTATGCCAGGTGTTCGAATTTTAGATATTCTGTATACGATCGTGCGGTCAAATTGTGTCTCAACATATTCTTCCCTTATATTCTGTTTAAAAAATTGCAACATAAATATACTGCTTTGAAAAACAAAACTTTTTCTGTATCAAACCGCCTTAATGCACAACGAATGTATAATTGAATTTTGAACAATTTGAATTTGTAAATAAATAATTAATCTGTTACTTACGTTATTTTGCGTGTTGCAAAACTCGCAAAAATAGTAACCATCCTTCTTATAAAATTTCATACAGCCACATTCAAGGCAATGATCTTCTTGCTTTTTTGGTGGCATTTTCTATAACAAATCCTTAATCTTTTGTCGAAAAACATCGATACTGCGCAAAATTATAGGTTAGGTTCAATTTCAAAACATTGAACACGTGACTTTCGCGTTTTCTCTCTCTCTCTTCGGCACCGATTCTTGACAGCCAGTTATTCTTTCAACAATTGAAACGCGAATACATGTGTTCTCGAATTATCACAATAATATTACGACAATTAAAATGTTGAGAAAAAGTTTTTGAATTTTATCATTTTATTTCAATTTTTTGTCAATCGGCTTAAGAGGAAGAGAGATCGCGATACCGCATCTCTCAAATAGTTTCGTTCAATTTTATTCATTTTATTTTCGCCATTTTGAAACGCCACTCAGAGCCATCTGCAGGAAATTTTCTACGAAAACAGTTGAAAATGTATTTTTACGATTTTGACGTAAAAACGAGTTATGACGTGAAAGTGATTGTCAGCGCTGTCACTAGACCGTCAAAAGTTTCTCTTGGAAAACAATGAAATCAGTAATCACACCGTTCAGTGGCGTTAGAATGCATTGCGTTAGTCATGACCAAAACTTCGTAATATAAATAACTGCGTATATGGCATGTCAGAGAGAAGCTTTTTATAATTCTGCTGGCTTGTAAATTCTTTCGAATCACCAAAAAATGGAACTTTTCCGCACGGATTCGCATTACATTTTCGTTAAAGAAAGACACAGTCTTTGGTGTGAAAAATTCACGGGAGAATTGTCAGCGAAATCTGGTACGTAACTACTTTTTTGACGTATAAAATGCGAGCCTTTTTTGGCCATCCAATTATATCGATTATGCAGTGTCCAATCTATTGTACGGAAATCAATATTTCTCACTTTTTGCACGCAAAATGTATCGTTTTTATTGCTTAGTAAAAAAATGTTACGTAATTTTCAGAAATATCTGTTAATAACAATGTTTGTTATCTGGAATTATCGTTAAGAATCGGCTCTTTTGAAATTGTACGTTTTTCTGTCCATGAAAATTGATTTTTCTAAAATCAATGTTTTTTTTTGTAGATTGGGAATGGACAAGCGCAAACAACATAGAATGTTTAGGCATACTTTACGGAATCATTGGAAAAATAGAACAGCCATCTGTTTTGGAGCCACGCTTGATGCTCATTAAAGAAATATCGAACGTTGGGGAATTACACGGGGGACATGTGGTCTACAAAGTCAAATCCGTGGCATTTTTACACTTGGGAATAGACCATCAAGACGTGGGATTGTTGCCTTGTAAAAAACACGAACATATGACCAGAAAAAAAAGTCAGCTCAGTTTTTCGGAGGGCGCACAAAAGCTCGGTTTCGCCAAAACTTGGGGCACCATAAAAAGCGCAACAAACACCATAAAAAATACCACCCAGCAAGCAGCTGCTCTTGCTACTTCACAGGTATACATTTCACCATCTTTGATCTTAATCATTGCATTTTTAATAATCATAATAAACATGATTACGCAGGTCAAGTCCACAGTGATTAAGAGGAGCCCAGGAAAAGATAAGGAAAAGTTCGAGAAACGCCTTGTGGAGGAACTGAACAAAATTTTCACGGAAACAGATTCATTTTTCTTTTGTCATACCGGGGACATTACTAATAGTCTACAAAGGCAATGTCTTAAAGAAAAGAAAACGAATGATGGTGACGTTGAGAAAATGCTGTGGACGAATGTCGATGATCGATTTTTTTGGAACAAACATATGCTGCAAGATATAATTAATTTAAAAGTAAAGTAATAGTAGATACATTTTTCACTGCGTTTATCAGTTGATTGAAATTAACAAATTTCATTACAAATTTTAGACAGAAGCTGCTGATCAATGGATTTTACCAATCATTCAGGGCTATATACAAATAGAGCAGATTAAAGTACAAGTAGGATACGACGACGAGCCACTACACGAGATTTTTAATTTGGCTATTATATCAAGACGAAGCAGATTTCGAGCTGGTACAAGGTACCAATGATTTTCACGTTTAGAAAATTTGTTATGTTGTTACGTAAGATGGATGAATAATTTTGTTCTTGAAGTACATGCAACAACAGAATTGTCATTTCATGTAATTTATGCTGTTCTTATCATTCAAGAATAATTATAATTACCATGACCAAGCAAAGCTCTATAATGAACAATCTTATCATTCAGCTGTAAATTTTATATTCAAACCAATACAAAAATGCGTTTACAAAAATATTTCATTCTCTGAGTCTAAACACATTTTTCTGTTGAAGGTACAAAAGACGAGGCGTTGATGAAAACGGAAAATGCGCCAATTATGTCGAAACTGAGCAACTAGTTTGGTATCACGATCACCAAGTATCATTTGTACAAATTCGTGGAAGTGTGCCAGTATTCTGGTCCCAACCTGGTTACAAGTACAAACCACCTCCTCGAATAGATAAAGGTAATTAAACATGCTAGATATACAATCAGAAAAAGCTGTCAAATATAATCTAAGTTATTTTAAAGAATTTTAGACATTGAGATTATTAATACAACTCTTTTTTTTAATTAGATGAGGCCTCGACCCAAGTGGCATTCGAGAAGCATTTCGTCGATGAGTTCGACCATTATGGTCCCATCTGCATCGTTAATCTCGTTGAACAAGCAGGAAGGGAAAAAATAATATGGGACGCTTACGGTAACCACATTCTCAAGTTCAACCACCCTGACATAACTTACGCCACGTTTGATTTTCACGAGTATTGGTGAGTCTTCGTTAGTACTTTCGTTTTCATTGCGTTCCATTTTTCAACCGAAAATTTTCTGTTTCAGTCGGGGAATGCATTTCGAAAATGTTTCGATACTGATATTGGCATTGGCCGAGGTCATTGCCAATATGGGATACTGTTGGCGCGATAAGCAAGGCATAATTTTCAAGCAGAAAAGTGCGTTTCGGGTAAATTGCATAGACTGTTTGGACAGGACAAACGTGGTCCAAACTGCGCTGGGTAAAGCTGTCATGGAAATACAGTTTTCAAAGCTAGGAATGATACCACCGGAAGGCACTTTGCCAACAAATATTCGGCAAACTTTTCAGCTCCTTTGGGCCAATAATGGCGACATTATTAGCAAGCAATACGCTGGCACTAATGCCTTGAAGGTTTGTCAACACAAATCTATGGAAGTAATTTTTTAAAATGATGTATTTTAACGCGTTATTATTTTACAGGGTGATTATACAAGAACGGGAGAAAGAAAGTTTACTGGGCTGATGAAAGATGGGATGAATTCTGCAAACAGGTACAGCGTTACCCAAGTTTCAAGCGCTTTCAACCACAGATTCACACTTTATACCTCAGAAAAAAATCAGTTGACACATTGATGCACACAAAAAACCATAACGTTGTGTTACGCTTTGTCCAAGTTAGAAACTGTCGGCCAGTCAATACCTCAAGGGTTTCATTTTCCTGTAGATATGTCCAACAACACTTTTTGGATGACATACGCCAGGCGGCTATAGACACATTACTAGGTTACCCAATCGAGCTCGAGCAACTAAAAGACGATTGGTCGCATTATGTAGAAATATTCGATCATTGCTGTCGTGGTATCATTCCTGCAAAACCGCCAAACATACCGTTACAACTCTCGACACATCCTGATATTCTTTATGCTACTGCTATGTATAATATAACGAGGTACATAGTGGGTATTGTGCTATGTGGAATAATAAATTTATGCTATTGCTTCGGAAAAATGAACATTAACGCTTGTACCGATAAATTCATTGTAAAACAAAGGAAAGTAAAGTTGAATGCGAAAGTAAACAAGTCCCAAAACGCAAACTACTGGAAGGGAGCTCTAACACCGTACAGAGGTTCACTTTTATTTCGTTCACAGTTCAATCTCTTCAGAATTCGTAGTCCACAGTTTACTCGTCTTTACTAACAAATCCTGATTGTGCCTTTTAGAAACTAGTCGAATGTAAATTTTTGGATGTTTGGTGTATTCACACATTTTGTTCGATACTGCAGCATTTGCAAAAATCGCTTTCTCGTGCAACGCAGAGCTGTTTCAGATTTTCCGCATAAGCTTGCGTAGAAATTTCTTCTGCTCTTCGTAGCAACAAAGTTCATGCGTAGCAACTTTGGTGTACGCGTTTTTTTGTAGTTTTCGTAATGTACAACAGCTGATTTTAACACTAACAACACAGGGCGTTTGCAATAAGCTTGCACTTGAATTTCTTCTACTTTCATTCTCCAAAAACACGACAAAATTATATAAAAGCTGAGTTAGATTTTGAAACGTTCAATCTTTAAATTTTTAAAAGTTGCTCCCAAAATTTGTATGGTCTTATTTTAGTGAGTCGCATTCATTTAGTACAAAAAAGGAATTTTTTTCAGGTATTATTTGAATAGATTTAAAGACGTTTATCGACAAGCTACGATCGACATGATGCTGGGTCATTCCATCAACGAAGACATTTTCCAAGAACGAACGGAAGAAGAAGACAACGCCGCTACTGCGGTCCACGTAAAATTGTTGATAGAAGATTGCAAAAAATTATTAATTCCGGATCCGGAATCTATTCTTGGAAGTTGGGGCTTGATCGATGCGGATCCTGTGTAAGTTTTTTCAAACTTTGAGTTTTGAGCATAGCAATAATCAATTTTTTAATTTTTCCGCAGAACTGGTGACCCTACAGAAACGGAAATGGATAAAATCTTGATACTGACACGAGACAGTTACTACGTCGCAGATTACGATGATCAAATCGATAAAGTCACGAACTATCAACGAGTTCCATTGACTGACGTTGTTTTCGTCGAATATGGCCAACCCGACACCACGGTGTCCATTTTTAAGAATAAAAATCATCACTGCATCAGAATTAATTACAAAATGGCTAATGAATACGGATATTTTCACATGTTCCGAAGTACGAACCTTCGATTTTTTAACAATATGGCGATTGTTATAAAAACCGAAGAAGAAATTATAGGTAAAGTGGCAATCGAGCATATTAGAAATCATATAAAGAGTAAATAATTTCACTTTTCTATTTTAGAGTCTCTGAAGACCATCGCCGAGACAATTTCAGTTGCTTTTGAAGTAGCTGGTTTGCCAAAAATACCTGTAGCAATGAACGTGACGTTGGATAAAAGAAAAAGTAAATTGGTCAACGTCAGGGAACACACAGGGCTGCTGGACATTTCTTTATTCCCAGAACTCGGCAGAAATGTTTCAGAAACACAAATGAATGCTCTAAAAAGCGCAGGTATGTTTCGCATCGTCTCTGCTGTGAAACTTTGCGAATTCTTCAATCTTCCGGTTTGTCCATTTTCAGGTACCAAAGCACTCAGCAACGTAACTGAACAATTCAGCAAATTGAGCCACACCTTTACATCGAAAAAGCCGATGGACGTGGCGAAAGGTGCCCAACACAAAAATCTAGACTCAACGGACAAGCCTCTTTTTACCGTCGGGAATAGAGACATTTCAGGAAATATTTCGCAGAAGCCAGAGAGTGTTAGCGGTAGCAGCAGCGAGGACGATATCGACAAACCTTTCAGCGCCGCAAGACCGGAAGATATGAAGCCCAATAATTTTCAATTTGACAAGAAAGTCATGGAAGCTTACACGCCGAGCGTTGGAATAATCTTGGGCGTGAAATGTATGGCAACCGGGAAAGAAACTTGTAGCATTTTGGACTCCGATAATCTTGCTGTCGACCGTTTGGATCTTATGTCTCTCTCGGATTCTAAGACGAATACTTCGTCGCCCAAAATGGCCACGACTCCGGAGATAACTATCGAAGGCATAGGGGAAAGTTTGTCATCGAATGAGGCGGTGCCTCTGTCGAAAAACATGAGTCATTCTTCAAGCGAGGTCGATGGAAAAGTCGTTACGAGTAATTTGTTTAAAAACACTTTGATGCCTGAAAGTGGCAAATTGATGGATAAGAAACGCTCGACATCGGAGCGAGATTTGGTGCTGAGCATCAGCTCGTCGCAAAGCGAATCCGCTTTGAAGTCGATGAAATTGAAAAGTGGAAATGCCTCGAGTCCCGTGGCACTAACGGCCAAAGAGATATTTTCTCCGTTCTCGAAACTTGCCAAAGGAGTACAAACATTAGGAGCCAATTTGGACCCTAGAAAGTTGAAACCTGGACAGACGGGGCTGACGGGAAATTTGTCGGATAATCACTTGGAGGAACAGAAAAAGCTGGAGGAAAAGTGGATTCAATGCAGATCCAAACTTATAGCGTTATAAATTATGTTTTATTGTGTTTTCGATTGGTACAGTTTTTTGAGCAGTTTCTATTCTTTTGAATTGTTACAAACGACCAAACTTTGAAAACAATGTGTAATAAGAATCAAGATAATGTTTTCCGTCATTCTTGTGGATCAATCCGATCGAGTAGTACCAAAGAGTATTATCATAGCAAAGTATAGTCGCATTGATTATTTAAATTGTGGCAAAGTTCATTGAAAATGCAGAAATGATTGTAATCTCTTCACCGGAAATTGCGAAGTTAAGCACCGTTGAATAAGAACATGCGATTAGTCAGTTTTCCACTGCAAACTACCTTTTGCGTAATTATTTTCAAAATTGTACCAAATTGTCATGGATTCTGAATTGTAAGGCGCGTTAAATTTTGTCATTATGTAATTGTTTGATCGCTGTCGAGGCAACTATGTGTAGATTTTTTCGTGACTCTGAGAATGTTATCGCTGTGACTGTTTTGATACAATTTTAGCCAGAATTAAGTTGTACATAACAGACCAACAAAAATTATTAGTCAATTATGTATATACGAGAAACATGTAAGTGTGAAGTAGATGTTACGAAGATAAATTCTCGCACGTCGTGATTAGTATAGAAATTGTTGATAATGCGAAACCCCTAAGTATTCAACTGCAGTATTTATGCTTGCTGCGTAATGTTGCGATAAGAATAATAATTAATTTCGATCACAGAGACTAAAATTAAGATGGCTTCAGATTTTTGCAGTGCAATTACCGCTACCAAATCTAGTCTATTTTCTCCATGTCGAAAGTACAATTCCTAATTATTGTAAAATGTCCTCTGTAAAACTGCTTTAATTTAATTACACTCAAATTAATTGCTCGTTAATTAATACTTTTAAGTGTAAACGAGTATTTGATTGCTTGTACATTAAATTCTTTGCATCTGTTAATTTGTACGTACTTTCTAAAAAAACAACCAAGCAATTTATATGACAATATGTAGAAGATCATGAATTAATTTATAAACGAGCTTCTCATTACTTTTTTTTCCTGTAGTGAAATCATTAATGATTGTTCATTTATTTTAAGTGATGATCTGTGATACAGAAAAAAAGTTCAAATAACAAGTATAGAAACATGGTAGAGACGAAATAAGTTTAGAAACAGTCGCATTGTTATAATCGCCGAATTGTATTGCGAATTGTTTTTCCCTCGCTTCTCAAATTGAAAAATTGCACTTTCCTGTCATCAAAATCCCAAGTATTTAACGAAAGTATTTGTAAGGGACGTAAACTTAAGTAGCCCTGTTTTCCATATTGTTGATTTTATCTTTTTTCGATCGAGATATCTTGATCCACGGAAATAAACAAGAACAATTTGGTTTGAATGTAAACAAAAATGGTAATTAATTAGCGTATTTAATGAAGTGTTACATACAAAAAGCTGTGCACAATTTTTATTAACGAGTATTTTTTGGAAGATTGTGATAAGCAAATTGCAATACAGAACAATTTTTTGTGAACTGCAAAAAAGGTTTCGTGAATTAATACAAAAATTGTCTCAAATTCAGTTGACAAAATTGTTCTGCTTTTAGCGCAAAATTTTCATGCTCATATATTAAATGGTATAATTCATGTAAATTGTTTTCACACAATTAATGAATAAATGTGCATTTTAGATTGTTTAGGATGCTGCGAAGAATTTTGTATAGGAAAAAATAAAAACGATTAGCCTTACATTATCTCATTTTTTTTTATCGTAAACTTTGATTTTAGCGCGTAATTCAAAAGGTAATTGAAAAAAACTGAATCCAGAGAGCACTACTATCGGCGTGTCAGAAAGAGACTAAAAGAGAGAAACAGCGCAGTTCACGATTCCACATTTGCAGAAAACATTAATAAAGACCTGAAATAGTAATTAAAAATCCATTAGAAACCATAAACATGCATTCTGGCACTCGTTTCAAAAAAACAGCCCGTAAACGTGTTAACGTAGCGCATAAGCGCAAGTAGCAAAAGACACAAATACTTCGAACCATTAAGCAAAGAAAGACGGCCTACGCGTGCGTTACGTTTCTTCTGCGTAACCAGTATAAATTACCGAGAACCATGCCGTCTTTTTCTTTCCCGATGAGTCGGAAGAAGAGGGCGAGGCAATAAAATTTTTCTGTTCTCTCTTATCGGGTTGGCATCCTTCCGCGGCGCGCTAGAAGTAGAGCCTCGTAATCCTAACTCTTGTCTCTCACAGCTCCTAGTGTCTCGCTTTAGCGACACCCTGTCTCGTTTACGACTTCCTCGCGGTTTCCGAGGAAGGACGGACTTATACGCGAACGTACTTGATGTGATCGATCACGAATTTTTTTCGCGAAACTGAGTGCACGTTGGTGTCGTACCGGGAGGCTCGGGACGTTCTACTTCATAACCTTCTGAAAAAATGGGTAAGTCGAAAAGCTCCGAAGACTATTTCGCCGCTACCGAAGCCGCGGTTTCATTTCCCGTGTGCGTACTTTCGGTCTTGATTCGAGCGCAAAAACAAACTCTTTTCCGCCTCGATTGTATCACACCGCTGGCT